>CM042027.1:98859506-99089506 GCA_023525975.1 Smallanthus sonchifolius | reverse complement strand
CAATGTGAATCAAATTCCTGTAGGTAGTAGTGTCCCTCATTCGAGTAACATCCCGGTTTCCACTCAAGATGTTGACAAGTCTGGAGTTAACAAGCCCCCGACTGTGGGCCTTAATGTTCCAAAGAAAGTGTCGAAAGGATTCAACTTTGCTAGAGCTGTCCAAGGTGATGTGGGCAGCAAAAGTCAACATTCTTCAACTGTGAACATGATTTCTAAGACTGCAGCCACTCCTAAACCAATCGACCTTGTTACCCCGAATCGGTTTTCGGTTTTAGATATCCCAAATTCTATTAAGCATAACAAATTGATCGGGGTCCAAGATGATTTATACCCTCCTGATCAAGTTTTGGAAGAGGGTGTGGACGTTGACTCTAACAAAGCTATTTGCAGTAATAAATTTGTGTGTCAACTTAACAGGGAACATGTTGATGGTTCGAGGATTCTCCCGGGATCTATTCTGTCCCCCCCGAAACAGGCCGGTGAATCCTCGAGGGGTAAGTCCTATGGCATATCGGATAAGCAAAAGAAGGACATAGCCGACCGTCTAAAAAATGCGGGTTCAATAAAAGTTGATATAGTCGACCAATGGTGCCCGGGTCAATGGGACTATTTCAACGACCTATGCACGCTTATGGGGTTGGACCCGGATTACTGTATCGAAGATGTGGACTCGGATACGGAGAATGGAATGTATCAATTTATGTCGGGTTTGCCCAGTTCGGATGCCCCGAAGCCCTCCCGTAAGTAACTATGTTGAGTTTTCTGAGTTTGTCGTTGGTCCTTGGTGGTGGTGGTCCTGGCGGAGTTATTTTGATTCCGGGTCTGTTTTATTTCTTGGGGTATGGTTTCTCTCCTTATATTAGTAGAATTAATAGGAAGGCTTTTTATTTTTTTTCCCCTGAAGTGACTGAGCGAAAGTATCGGTTTTTGGACTTGGAGGTGGGGTTGATTATTTACATGTTGAAGGATTGGAATATTGGGACTAGTAGTATTTTTGCAGATTAGGAATTGGGTTTTTTGAAGATTTTATTATTTTGGGTGTGGCCTTGCATGCCGAAGATCCTCAACCCAATCTTGGTTCTTTTTTGGGTTGTCCGATTTATTTCTGTGATCCATAGGGACAGCCCATTTGCTGGGCCCATTAATTTACTTAAGGGGTGGGTGATTAGATCTAAATCCTGGACTTGCTACTCTCTAATGTTGGTTAAACCCAATAGGCCCATTCTTTGTACTTTAGACGTGTTGGGCCGTGCCCATCTAGTCCTTTTTAGGCGCCATCCTTTTGACGCTTCTAACCCAACCGGTTATAGTAGGTTTGGGCATGTAGTGTGGAATTTATCTAAGGTCCGTCCTGATGGAGTTTTAAACAGGTTGGATGCTCAAGAGATTCGTCTGATGTTGCTTAACATCGGGGAGAAGCCCCGCTTTGTGATGGGTGGTTCTCTTTCCATGTTTTTTTATCTTGGTTTAATGTTTGTAATTCTGTGTATTTTTCTGAATCCCTGTACTGACTTTTGTGACCGTTGGCCTTTTTTAGCCTCGGTTTGTATTTTGGGAATGCATCAGAGGATAGGTTTTGGTAAGGATACTAACCCAACTAATATTACTTTAACAAGTAAATTAGTTGGTTTGGTATGGTTCCCTCTTGATTGGTTGTCTGAGGCCCATTGGGATAGTTTTTATACTTGTTTGTTGGGTTGCTCCTACGGGTTCTGTATGGGGCTTGTGAGTGATCCTGGCTAGTTCCTTTGTTGTTTCTCTTTTGCTATTCTCCCCTCCTATGGTATAATGTCCAGGGAGGGGTGGATGTGCAGGTCTGTATTTTTTATTCTTGTTCTATTTTCTGGGGCAATGCCTCTTTATCCAAAAAAAAAAAAAAAAAAAAAACCCTAAACCCTAAACCCTAAACCCTAAACCCTAAACCCTAAACCCTAAACCCCAAACCCCAAACCCCAAACCCCAAACCCCAAACCCCAAACCCCAAACCCTAAACCCTAAACCCTAAACCCTAAACCCTAAACCCTAAACGGATAGATAATTTAAGCAAGTTTTTGATTACCCTGTTTACTTACATGTGTAATCCCTGGAAAGAAACCAACAATATTAGTTATTTCCAACATGTTGCAATTACTAACCTTATCGCTGGTCATATCCGTAAAGCTCCGATGCTTCGTGCTTTGATCTGATGAGACTTCCTGTTCTTCCCCTTCAATCAGCACATCATCACACGAAGACTGAATAAAAATATTATTCAGTATGGAATCACCCGCATATTCCATGTTCATCGTAACCTTATCAGTCGTAAGCATACCAGCCAAGCTTGGACCTCCCAGTTGCATCTCATCTCTGTCCATGTTACAACAAGCAGGTGAGATAGTAGTGTCATCCGACCCTGATACGTCCCCATGCAGATTACTTTGCATGTTGGCCTCCTCTATCGATTGACCTGCATTATTAGCCTCACCAACCACGTGACCGGAGAGGTTATTCTCCTCAGGTTGTACCGTCATATTGATAGACCGATTCTCCTTATCAAAGGAGTACGATTGTTTATTCCGGCGTCTTCTATCCGGTTTCATCAGTTTGGCTTTTGCCGCATGGTGTCGAAGCGGCCCTTTCCCAGATTCATGACCACTACGTAACCTGTACCGATTAATACCTTGCTCCTCGACGAGTCTGGTTAACCTCGGCGATAGTCGAGGGTCATTCCCATCCTTCCCTTCGCATGGTGTCTCAGCCCCAACATCTTTCATCTCCTCCTCCACGGGTTTCGAATCTCCTGGGTCCGGCGGTTCGAAGAACTTCAATTCAAAAGGTTTCTCCTTGTTGACGTGCTCCATAAAAGATGTGTCCTTGGAATAGATAGCTAGATCAAGCCTAGCTCTTCACTTCCGGTCACAGCCTTGCCGGAATACCTTGGATCGCCCACGAATTCTCTGAATCACCTAAATCACACCGTAAAAAACACACACTTAGCGCACACACAAATGAGAATCCTAGGGTTTAGGGTTTAGAAGTTAGGGGTTAGGGTTTAGGGTTTTTTTTTAGGAAAGGGGACTGTACCCCAGGCAAAATTTATTAGAAAAAAATAAATAATACAGAAGAGGGGACCAAGCAGCCAGCTAAAGGACAGTACCCCAGAGCTGGAAACCCGCAAGAACCCGTAAAACCAGCATCCCTAAATTAGGTAATGCCGTCCATTAGTTCTAACCAAAGCATATAACCATTTCTACTGTTACCACTACACAACCAAATATAACTACTTAAGCACACATAACAACCACAATTATAGCTAACATAATAACCCGAAAACTTTTCACATTTAATATTTAGCGCTCGCTTTGTCGTATGCCACTCGTGCCACTCCTTGCTCTTCATCCTTTCCTTATACATAGGCCGTCCAAACATATAGTGTTTGTTTTCTCCACAAGTACCTCTAGCCCAGGCCTTGGTCCAATTTCTAAAATATGTTAGGGTTTAGGGGTTAGGGGTTAGGGTTTGTGGTTTAGGGTTTAGGGTTTAGGGGTTAGGGTTTAGGGGTTAGTGGTTAAGGGTTAGGGGTTAGGGTTTAGGGTTTATGGTTTAGGGTTTATGGGTTAGGGTTTAGGGGTTAGGCGTTAGGGGTTAGTGGTTAGGGGTTAGGGGTTTAGAGTTTTTGGGTTAGGGGTTAGGGGTTAGGGTTTATGGTTTAGGGTTTAGGGGTTAGTGGTTTAGGGGTTTAGGGTTAGGGGTTTAGGGGTTTAGGGGTTAGGGCTTAGGGCTTAGGGTTTAGGGGTTAGGGGTTTAGGGGTTTAGGGTTTTTTTTTGGGAAAGGGGACGGTACCACATGCAAATTTTATTAAAAAAAATTAAGAACAAGATCAGGAGACCAGCAGCCAACCAAGGGACAATTCCCCCAAGTTAGAAACCCGCCAGACCCCGCAAAACCGGGCACACCCAAATCAGGTGATTCCGTCCATAAGTTCGAACCACAGTAATACACCAGTTCTATTCATACCATACAAATAATCCAAAATCCTACCTATCCAAATATACACAGTAAGATAAAAATAACAGTTAGAAAGGTAATCCTGAAGATTATGTCGGTGTTTTTGACATTTGTAGACTAGGCCGGGAATGGTCGTCAGATCATATCCGTATTTGTGATCCTTTAGCCCAGTAACCTTATTTGTCTCTCTTTGATGATCCTCGTCCCTAAAATCACTTCGGTTATCCGGGGGGTGTTTCCGATTAGAACCCCCACAACTCCTTTTTTTTTAACTTAAAACCATTATGGTTTTTTTTGAGTCCACCACCTTTTAACCTGTTTTGCAATATATCTTCCTCGTTGCTCCCATTTTTTCAAGTTGATTCCACCTTTTTATATCCAGGCTGATTTTGTTTGCCTATTTCCTTTTGGTCTCAGTTCTTCTCTTTTCCCGCTAGATCTCCAAATTTGCTTTACCAGCTGTCGAGGAGGGACCTCGTTACCCTTTTCAAGCCTCATTCCTTCGAACCTGTCACAAATTAAAGACCACCCGACCAATCCCCATATCTCAATCAATGATCCGTCCCGTCCTATTATGGATTTAAACCTCACATCCCTCTTTTTGGTGGTAGCTCGTGTGCACTGTGTACCATGCCCCCCCCCAACCTTCCCTGACATACCCATAATAGGCCCATCCCAAAACCGATTACCCAATGGAACCACTCACCCTCAACACTCCAAACGGTGGTGCTTAGTGTGTTACGTGTACCATTTTTGGCCCCGGCATACCCCGACGTAGACTGCATGGAAACACCTCTCTCCATGCAAGTCTCGATAAACCAATCCCATGGCCAAAAGAACCTAGGTTTCTCCCAGAATTTCCCTTCTATGTTAGCAAACCTCACCCAACTCTTAAATTCTCTGGTGTAGTGTGTGCGTATTGTACCAACCCATTGTCCCGATCTCCCTAAAAAACATAGAAGGGCCAAACCATTCCCACCCAACCAAACTCTTTCGAACTGCCAGAATGGAACAAACAAACTCTGACATCTCTTTTTAGTGGTGTTCAGTGTGTGATTTGTACCAACCCCCTCCCTTGTTCCCATTGTAGCATATTAGCTGCATGTCACACCGCCCATGCAAGCACAATACCTTGATCCAGCCAAAAAAGTAATCCACCTGCAGAAAATACAATAGTTATGAATAAAGCATTTAGTCCAACCTTTAGTTTTTGTTAACCTCACATCTCTCCGAAACGGGTTGTTATGTGTGCTATGTGTACCACCCCTATTCCCATCCTTCCCGTAAACAAACCAACGGTCCAGCCCATCCCGTCCCACTACACGGAGTAGAATAATCCAGCACTCAAACTTTTTTCCAGCCCTAAAAATTCTAAGGATTCTCAGTAAGTGGTGAAATTTGTATCCAGAAATTCTGGTACCTCGTTACCCCGTCTTCCTTTCTCACACGTCTAGTGTCCATTAGCAATGTTTTTATTATGGTTCTTGTGATGCACGTAGTATCCCCATTTCTCCGCAAGTATCATCGATCTGTCGGTACATTTTATGATCAGGCCCTTTAGTCTAGATTTCACACTATCTTCAACTGCTTGAGTAATGATGTTAACCAAACTAGCCTGGGTCTGGAACAATCTTTTATTTCTTTCACGCCAAATGTGGTAAACCGTGGCAGCAAAGAGAAGCCTCCTAATTATACTGTCAATGTTGTTGTTGAATCTTATGTCTTCGATTTTTAGAGAACCAAATCTTATGCCTTGTCCTTTGAGTGTTCCCTCCCGGTTCTACCATTTCACTATCTGTGTTGGTTGCTCCCCTTGCCAGTGGATTCTTGCCCAAGTTGTTTCCTTTAGTCCTCTTTTTTATTATTTTTCCTGTGAGCATATTCTTCCGGATAGCAAGCATTCTTCTCCACTTCCAACCAAAGGCCTTTGGAACCATTAGCACCTTTTATTTTCCTCCAAGCTCCATGATCCGTAATTTTGTGGTTCCCCATCCATTTGGAAAGACCTTCAATCAATTTATCATAGTCAGTAAAAAAAGTAACCGAATTAGTGCTAACCTGTGTGATAGTATCACGAAACAATGCTGAGTAGATATCAATGCTTCTTTCATTAGACTCCTTTCTCCTGTTGTGTTTCGCCTTCTCTATGCTAGCTGACCAGAATGAGTTATTTGGATCTAAGTCGGTAGTGCTACCCCAGTTCTTTGGCCATTGAATATGCACCGGACTATGGCAGAATTGTTTCCAAGCATCCTTAGTATTTTCCTTGGTTTCACATGTCTGAGAATTTAACTGGAACAGTAACGGGTTACCTGCAGTTTCCACCCCTTCCTGAAAAACGGATCTAGATTTATCACTTTGATCCGAGTTCACTTCAATTTCTCCTTCTTCTTCAAGATTCATAGGAATCGTGGCTGAGTTCATTCTTGATAGGTTATCCAAGATAGAATCACCGGAATATTCCTTGTTTAAGAATACCACATTCAAATCTTCATCCCTGGTCTTAGTCGCCGATTCAACAAAGATTGTTTCCCCACCCAATATTTTTTCTTCACGTAAATTGATCCCTGAATCAGCACGCTGATTATTTTCGGGGTTCACCACTCCCGGTGACACCATATGATGTATCGGAGCATGATTCTCATGCAATACCGAAGTATTAGTATCCGATTCCCCCATGCACGAGATATCGTCCATATTCTCCGATAGGTTCTCTTTATTATTCTTGTAGTATTCGACATCTTTGATCACCGATTTTTTGCGTGCAAGTTTAGCTTTCTTTGGGGAAGCGTTTACCTTCGGGTTACCCGAGATTCCTTCGCCTTCGCTTCGGAGACTATATCGATGAATCGATTTTCCCACAACACACGTAGGGTTCTGGGCTATATCTCGACTGTCATCATTATTGCTGCCTCTGTTACCTTCTCTACAATGATTCCGATCGGCCTCAATCTCCTTGTCTGATTGGTATTCATTATCGCTTTCATCATTACCCCAGAACTTGCTCTTGTCATGAATATCCGGCGGATCTTTATCCTTCCCAGCCTCATTGTGGACGAGATCCATCATCAGGAAGTAAACCAAGGACAGCACTTAAACACACACCCTCAAACTACCCTAGGCCGGCCACCCCTTGGCCGGAGAAACCCTGATCGCCGGAGAAACCCCAATCGCCGAATTCGCACCTTAGTTTTCACACACAAAAAACGCCACAAATGAGAATCCTTAGGGTTTAGGGTTTAGGGTTTTTTTTTTTTTTGGGAAAGGGGACGGTACCCCAGGTAAATTTTATTAATTAAAAGAAATAAGTACAAAAGACGGGAGAGTCTAGCAGCTAGCCAAATGACATTCCCCTAAGGCCAGAAACCCGCTAGGGCCTGAAAAACCAAACCAAATAAACACCACTTAGGTGATTCCGTCCATAAGTTCAATCCAATCTATACAACCAATCCTAAATAACAAAAATAACGAAAACCAACCATACCTGCACACAAACATAACACAAGGAAATAAATTAACTACATTATAACCGGTAAACTTATGTCTTCGATTCCTATAGCCTTTGAGCTCCCCATAGCTTCTAGTATAACCATCTTTTATAGCCATGTTCTTGTAATCCTGGTGCCTCAAAGCTGCGTTCCACTTCCTGGTAAGCATCCTAGTATTATCAGCCGCTCTTCCGGGTCCAAATATTACCACAAGCACTGGCAGTAACATGAGCTGCCACATCCATTCCCTGGCCTTATTGTCACCAAAGTAACCACCCCACCCACCCATTATGGTATCAACTCTCTCGTCGCTCTTTTTGGTGGTGGCGTGTGTGCATTTAGTACCATCCCCACCATCCCTTCCCGGGAGAAACCATAATGGACCCAAACCAGGAGAAACTATCCCAAAACTAATCTCACTCTCAACAGTCCAAAACAAAGTGGATAATGTGCCCTGTGTACCAGCCCCAGCCTGGGCACATCCCGACGTAGGTTGCATGTAAACAAAACTCACCATGCAAACCTCGAAAATGTGTACCCAAGACTTCCCATTGCTAGCCCCAATTATTTTCACACACAAAGCCCTCCCAAAACCATCCCGGCTTACGATTTTCCCTCGAGCATATAACCTGCAAATAATACTAAAAAACTATTAGCCCAACCCGGACCACCCTTCCCATAATAAAATCCATATGTACGGTATATCCTTACATCACTCCAAAGAAGGGTGTTACGTGTGAAAGGTGTACCAGCCCCGACCCAATTCCCACCCGAAATGTACTTATGGACCCACCCAAGTCCCACCCTTTCCATCTTAATACACACACAAATATCGTTGATAAGATTCGTAGAACGGATTCTCATAGTACAAGGCATTCTGATGTCACCCAAGCTGCCAACTAGGCTTCCCCAAGCCATCCAACCACCATCCAACTCCATGCTACAAACCTCCATCAGGCTTATGGGTCCTATGCTTGCCTTTTGTTTTAAAACCCCATTTCTGACCCAACAATTTCGACGTAGGATTCTCCTTTATTGTCAAGCCTTTTAGCCTAGCACACACCGAATCCCTTATAAGCTTACATACAATGTCCACATGTCGGGTTTCCTTCTGGTGCAGCCGGAGGTTTCGCTCTTGCCAGATGTAATAAACAGTAGCCGAAAAGACCAATCTCCATATTATGCTTCCAATAGACTTATTCCGCGGTAAATGGTTCAGGTGGTTTATGCAAGTTTGCCAGTCATCAGGAGGGTTATTAAATTCGGCCAACTTCTTGGACTCCAGCCAGATTTTGTTCGGGATATCACATTCAAAAAATAGATGGGCATGGCTATCCATTCGGTTATTACAGAAGCTGCATGATAGGTCGTCTTGGTTCATCCACCTATGCAATCTGTCCTGGGTTTGAAGTCTCTCTTTAATAGCCAACCAACATATGAAGGCATGTCTAGGAATACATTGGCTGAACCAGATGGTCAGATGCCACAGAACCTCAGGAGTAATAATCCTCAAGTCATCATATGCAGATTTAGTCCGTAACTCATCCAATTTTCCTTCCCTGGACAGCCGCAACCACGGAACCTCAGGGTTTAGGGTTTTTTTTTTTTTTTGGAAAAGGGCAGTGCCCTATTAAACTTTTATTACTGAACTAAAAGGTTGTTACAAACTAAACGCATCTCCCCCTCACCCAGGGCATTACCTAGGAGGGGAAGACCGCATAAGCAAAACAAACATAAGGCATCAAGCCAACCAAACAAATCAAAGATGGACATGCATGCCCAAAAGCGACCTAGGCACGCAGGCCCCAAATAAACCAAACATGACAATAGAAATTAAATACTGTACTCAGACTTCCAGTCTTCTAAAGCCAACATCCAAACACTAGCAATCAAGGCCCACCATCATACAAGGCCATTTCCAGTCCACTAAGCGAAGTCCAATTGACTAGTCCCAAAATGGAACAAATTTCAGCAGCCCAACAAGGCCAAGTTGAGTGATCCAGCAAAGTAATGCTAGGCCCAGCAGAGAACAGGCCCAGCAGAAGACTAGGCAGCAGTCCATGAAGCCCAGTTCGCAATGATCCAGCAATTTCAAAATGCGCAGGCCCACACCTTGGCAGCCTAGTAGATATTGCAGTTCCAACAGGCCCAATACGAATTAAATCCATCAGCAGGCTTAGAAATCTGGAAAAGCCCACAATTCAGTAGATCCAGGCCAAGCCCAACAACATTCAAAGATGGACATGCATGCCCAAAAGAGAACTAGGCACGCAGGCCCCAAGTAAACCAAACATGACAATAGAAATTAAAAACTGTACTTAGACTTCCAGTCTTCTAAAGCCAACATCCAAACACTAGCAATCAAGGCCCACCATCATACAAGGCCATTTCCAGTCCACTAAGCGAAGTCCAATTGAATAGGCCCAAAATGGAACAAATTTCAGCAGCCCAACAAGGCCAAATTGAGTGATCCAGCAAAGTAATGCTAGGCCCAGCAGGGAACAGGCCCAGCAGAAGACTAGGCAGCAGTCCATGAAGCCCAGTTCGCAATGATCCAGCAATTTCAAAATGCGCAGGCCCACACCTTGGCAGCCTAGTAGATATTGCAGTCCCAACAGGCCTAATACGAATTAAATCCATCAGCAGGCTTAGAAATATGGAAAAGCCCACAATTCAGTAGATCTAGGCCAAGCCCAACAACATTCATTAAACAAGCCCATATTTCCAATAGTCCAACAAGAATCCGGTCCAGTAGCAGCCCAGATCTTCGGTTAGGGCAAAAACCCTAATCACATGCATGCAGCCGTCACATCATACACAGCCGCCTTTCCGGCCACCGGACACATCGCCGGAAAAATGCATTTCGCCGAAAAAAGTAACCGATAGCTAAAAACTTGTAGAAATCCTAAATTTACTCCAGACCCCAGTTCAGGCAAGCATACCGGTACACTCCTCAACCTCTAATCGCATGATACCTGCGCAGTCACATCAATCACCAGCCGCAATTCCGGCTACCGGAAAAGTCACCGGAAAAGCGTGATTGAACAGAAACTGCTGCCAGGCGCCGGAAAAAGCAAATAAAACACTAACCATCATTATAACACCATTACGAACAAGAAACCAACACATAACCACCTCGAATCCAGTTGCCGGAAAAGTGCAAGTCGCCGGAAAAGCTTCCAAACCAACCAGACGTAATCCCAAACACCCGAAAACGATCAGAACATAGCAATCTAGCCCAGATTCACCTCAAATCATCAATACCAGGTACAAATAATAACAATAAGAGTAGACTCCGGCCACAAATCGGAAAAACTGTAGAAGCATGTTTTGTAACTATAGATTAAATTCTATGTATCGGTGTACGTGGCTAGTACGCGGGAGGGTGTTCGTGAGTACTTAGCCCGCACACCGGTTTGGTCCTGCGTACTTAGTAAGTACGCAAGGCTTTTGCCTTGCGTACTTGTCAAGTACGCATGACCAAACCATGCGTACTTAGTAAGTACGCAAGGCTTTTGCCTTGCGTACTTGTCAAGTACGCAGGAAGTGTTCCTGCCCCTATAAATAGAAGACTTGTCTTCATTTGTAGGTGGAACTCTGGAACAGGTTGTCCGGGTCGGGAAGAGCTCTCCCGACCCCTGGACCGTGAGCTTAGATGAGAGATGTGTGTTCCTTCGGTATGTAGTCTGTAATACGGGATGACTTCTTTGTTATGGATTACGTTTCGTTTCATCGTCTTTTATCTGTGTTCGTGTTCCCTGTCTCGTTTCTTTGTTCCCACACAAATCACAGAACAGATCGTGTTATTATCCGCTGCGCGACGAGGCTCCCGGGACCTACAAATGGTATCAGAGCCTCGGTGTTCGCTGATTTGTGTTCCAGTTTCGATTTTTTAGGGTTTTGAGCAAAACGAGTTCGTAACCTAAAATCCTTAAAATCGAGTTTGTTATCACTTCATTTGGTGTTTGGAAGGCTAAGGGTTTGTTAGATGATGTTTTCGAAGCTTTTGGAAGCATTAATTTCTCAGATCCGTCACTTTTCGAGCATTTTCCTCAAGATCCGTCAAGAACACTGCTGTACTGAACAAGTACGCAGAATCACCTTTTCTGCGTATTTGCTAAGTACACATGGGTTAGCCCTGCATACTTAGTAAGTACGCATGAGAAGTGACCTGTGTACTTAGCTAAGTACGCAAGAGCATTTCTCTGCGCACTTAGCAAGTACGCATGAGTACTTGGCTTTGCGAACTTGCTAAATACGCAGCAACACCCTACATATGCGTATTTACTAAGTACGCATGGACTAGCATCTGGGTTCGTACAAAAAAAAAAAAAAAAGTGTGAGATTGCTAAAACACAACATAAATAATTATGTTTACACCTTTTATACACCAAATCATATAATCTAACATCTAGATTATAGCATGCAACCATACCCATAACTTATTAATCACAAACAATCATTGTAGCCTATAAATTGGAGCCATTCACACCCAAATCGCATAAATGGAAACCCAAATTCGTGGGTTTAAAAACCACTAACAAAAGAACCCAAAACCATCAAATTAACCACATAAAAAAGGGAATTTACTTACTAGAGTCTTAGAAATCGAATAAGGATGATGGAATCGAGCTTTAATCTTCTCAATTTGGGGTTAATTGAAGAAATCAGCCACACCCCTCCACTCGATTCTTCATCATCTTTTTTTATTTAATATCCTTTTTAATTTGTCATTTTTCTCTTTTCCACTCCCATCTATTGAATTTAAATCAAATTTAGTACCTCCAATTTACAAGCTTACAATTGTTAAGTGTAAGTTTATATCTTTCACCCCATTACAATTTTGTCCCTTTTTTTTTAACCATCAACTCTCCATAATGACACTTAACTATTAAATTGGTTAAAGCCTTGATAATTAAAATATCAAGTATTTCTCTAACATATAAAAATCCTCATATATATTATTTTATAGTATTTATTTAATACTATTTCCAGCAAAATAATTTCACCTTGATACCGGATATTTATTAAAAATATCTTTTAGATCATATGAAATCGGAATGTTACATAAACACATAAAAGAAACATATGAAATTGTGACGACTCGATTCTGAAGATCGAAAAATAAATTAATCGTTCAAGGAAAAAAAGTTTATTGAAAAAAAAGAGAAAACAATAACGAAATTAAGTAAGAAAATAAAGTAAAAAAGGGAAAAAAACTAAAAAAAAAGCAGGGTGGGATTCGAAAACCGGAAAGGAGTATTAAAATGTGGGAAACTTACCACTTGAACCCATGAACCTTTTGATTAATATGTTGAAAACCTTAATTTTAAAGAGAGTTTGGAAGCTTGGTTGGTGGCGCCTGATTGGCCACTGACCTTGCTAATCGAGAGTAAGTAAATATAATTTATCAGTTACATAAAAAAAAATAACTGTAATTTGCGTCCCTGTGGTTTACCCCAATCTACACATTTTGGGTTCTTACGTTTGAATTTTGACCTCTGAGTCCCGGTGGTTTCAATTTTTCTCCAATTGAGTCCTTGAGGTTAACGCCCGTCAGGGATCTGTTAGTAAACAAGAGAAATGACCATAATACCCCCAATTGTTTCCCTCTATTACATCATCTTCTACAATCTGCTTCCCGGTTAACTCATTTTGAAGCAAGCCAACAATCCAAATAACGGGTGTTTATGCAAACCCAAATGTGTTTGCAAGCTGGCAGTGCACCACAAATATGTTACTGATGCAAACCCAAATGTTACAACAGTCGCACCAACTTATACAATCAACAAATCTATTCTTTGCAAATGTAAAGTAGTAAAATGCATACCCAAATGTTACAACCTGCAATTTGCAAAGTCATTCCTATTTAGGGGTAAAATGTGAATCTGATCAAAACAGATACAATGCCAGTCCTATTCTTTGCAACTGATACAATCAACGGATTCATTTCATACATGTATTTGGGGTAAAATGCAAACCTGATCAAAACAGGGGAAAAGCTTGATCATTACATACATTTACGGGTAAAATTAATCACTAAAAACCCCTAAAAAACACTGATCTTTAACCCAAAACCCTTAAATATTAGACATCACTAACTTACTCTAATCTTGCTTATCTGTGTTGCCACATTCCAACTGAAAGTGGAGTTTCCAGTTGAAAAGGAACTTCAAGGTCACCTTGCAGTGAACCACAAGGTGGGTAATGGTGTCAGTTATCCTCATTCCGGATACAATGTCACACCCCAACCGACGGCGGATTATACGTTGGGGCGAACGCAGTTGTTCAAAAGCACAAGGTTGACTATTAAAGTTTAAATATTCCATAAATAAATTTCAAGATTCGAATACAAGGAAAAAGTAACATATTGTTCAAATAACTTAACAGAAACATAAGTTTAAACTGATAGGTGTTCTAGGTCCAAACATCCTATATGATCAAGAGAAAACCTCAAACTTGTGTACCTGAAACATGTTAAGTAAACTATCAACTAAAAATAGTCAGTGAGATACAAATGTTTTGACACCGTTTAACAAAGTGTTTGAAAGTTTTACAATTCACTATGTCAATGCATCTAAGTATAACTGTGAGAACAAGTAAGTTAAACATTGTGCATTTCAAACCTCTCAACCAAGTTTAGGCATAACCCGAAGGTTACCCTTAAAGTTTTAGGTCCAGCAACAATCACCACGAGCTCCCCCCGAAGGGTCAATCAATCTAGGTGGATTGGTCAAATACAATAGATCTATTATTGTCACTGTAGGCTCGGGCAAAGTTAATGAACATGCTAGTTTTAAGTTTAATTTAAGCATACAAGTCTCAAAAGCATATAACACATAGAAAGCATATAGGCATAGTTGTGTATGAATTGTATAAGTCTAAAAGTTTGATATATGTTCCACCCCAAGTTTATAAACCAAAACAAAACAAAAATGGGCTAAGTATACTCACATGAGATGATGTAAGAGTGTCCGACAAAGAATAAGGGTAGTAGAGCTTTGTGGTAGGATATCCTCACAACAAGCCTAATAACATGTCTAAAGTTTAAGGTTTGTTTCTAAAATCTATGACACGGATTCAAGATTTAAGATTGACTAGAGTTTCAAATGGGAAGGCGGGAATGATTGTGTTCTCTAGTTTATGTTATAACAAGTCTTTTAAACAAGTATTATAAAGTTTATCAAGTTTGAAGTTTAAATAAGTTTTAAATTAACTAATTATAGTCTATACATGATAAATAATAAATTTAAATAGTTTTTCAAGTATCAAGGATAATAAATAATTATCGAGTAAGGTTAAATAATTTGTTTAGGATAAATTATTAATAATAATTATCTAATTGCTTAATTAATTATTAAGTATAAATAATAATTATCTAAAGGAGTAAATAAATAATTTTTAAGGATAAGAGTTTGAAAATAAATACTTATCTTAACTAAAATGATCATTATGAATCCGTGAAAATTATTTAAAGTATTTTAATCATTAAGTATTCATTTTCTAAGATATGACTTGTAATTATTTTAAAAAAATATTTAGAAAGTGTTTAAAAGTTTAAATAAATAAATTACAATTATAAGTTTATAAAATGATTCCTTGTTAATTACAAATGTATAAGCATTTTAAATAATTTTAGGCTTTCTTTATAAGTGTTTTAAAGTTTTTATAAAGTTTTTAAGTTTATAGCTATTCAATTTTTTTAAAGAATAAAAGTGTATTTATTTCTCTGTTTTAATTAAATAATTACTTAAGCTTTAAGTTTTAAATCTATAAGTCTTACAAAAGTGTACAAACTTATAAGTTTCTAATTTATAAAGTAAAAGTATAAGTTTTATAAATTTTTTGATTTTATAACAATTATGTAAGTTTTCTGTTTAATTTGAAGTCTATAATTAATATTAAAGTTTAAAACAAAAGATTTTATTTATTATAGAAAATAAATAGTATATTAAGTTTTCTGACTTTATTATATAATTCCAGATTATTTTATAACTTTTATAAAAGTTTGGTGTATTTAAGTATTTAATATTAAAGATTAAATGAGTTTTAACTAGGTTTTAATTAATTAAAAATACTTTCTGGAAATAAAAGTATAAATAAAAATCCAGTTTTAAGTTTATAAAGACATAACAGATTTTATAAAAATAAAGGAAAGTTTTCTAAAATTGTTTTAAAAGCATAAAAAAATAAAACACAAATCTTCGGTTGGTCGGATTCGAACCCGGGCCACCCAAGTCCACACACACATGCACTAACCACCCGGCTACGACCTCGCTGAGATTAAACTCAGAAAAAAATTTTATAAACACATTCCCGAAACAACCGTAATTCCCGTATGAACCCTAGAATCGAAATCCTTCAAATACGAAGTGAATATCCCTCTGTCATTGTAAATTGACAGAGGGCTTTTGATCCTTGAATGAAAACGAGGCTTTTGGCCATAACAATTACCTGATTTGGTGACGAAACAAGGAAGAACGAGTTTGAGTTCATGGTTTAGGGTTTAGGGTTTTTTTTTTTAGGAAAGGGAAGTGCCCTGACAAACTTTTATTAAGAACTAAAAAAGAGATTACAAGATAAACGCATCTCCCCCCTCCAAGGCATTTTACCTAAGAGGGGGAAAGACCGTGGAATCAAAACCAAACAAAATAGAACATAGTAGGACATGCAGGTCCAAATGAAGCAAACTAGTTACACAGGCCCAACTAACTTAAAACATATAAAAATGGGCAAAAGAAACCGTACTCAGACTTCCAGTTTTCAAAGTCCATCAACAAGCGTAGCAATCAGACCCGAATGTGGAAGCAATAACCCTAACCATCCAGGCCCAAGATAACCAATAAACAATACTCAGTACAAAAGTAAACTCCGGAGGTCCAAATCTAAAACCCAACCCAGCATTAAACAGGCCTAAGGTTATAATGCAATCCATGCCACAAGAGTAGGCCCAATCAATACCAAACCCAGCAGTAAACAGGCCTACGGGTATAGACCCAAACCAAATATATCATGCAAATAGCAGGCCCAAAATTAAGAGAGATGCAAATTTGATTAGGCCCATCATAAATATCACGAACAGGCCCAATGAATCCCGAAACTTTGAAGGCCCAAACACATGGCCCAATCCATAAAAAATCCAGTCAAGTTAGATGGCCTAAAGAAAATAAATCCACCAAACAAGTCCTGAAAATCTGATTGCAGGCCCAAACCAGACGCAGCCCAACAAGCCATCCAGAAGCATACCAGGCCCAATATAAAAAACCTCCCAGGCCAAATAAAATAAGAATCAAAATATACTAGGCCCAATCGGCCTAAACAAAATAAAACTTCAATCCAAATTTTAATGAACCTAGCAGCAGAGGTGCACAAAATAAAACTTCAATCCAAAACTGTAGAAGCATGTTTTGTAACTATAGATTAAATTCTATGTATCGGTGTACGTGGCTAGTACGCGGGAGGGTGTTCCTGAGTACTTAGCCCGCACACCAGTTTGGTCCTGCGTACTTAGTAAGTACGCAAGGCTTTTGCCTTGCGTACTTGTCAAGTACGCATGACCAAACCATGCGTACTTAGTAAGTACGCAAGGCTTTTGCCTTGCGTACTTGTCAAGTACGCAGGAAGTGTTCCTGCCCCTATAAATAGAAGACTTGTCTTCATTTGTAGGTGGAACTCTGGAACAGGTTGTCCGGGTCGGGAAGAGCTCTCCCGACCCCTGGACCGTGAGCTTAGATGAGAGATGTGTGTTCCTTCGGTATGTAGTCTGTAATACGGGATGACTTCTTTGTTATGGATTACGTTTCGTTTCATCGTCTTTTATCTGTGTTCGTGTTCCCTGTCTCGTTTCTTTGTTCCCACACAAATCACAGAACAGATCGTGTTATTATCCGCTGCGCGACGAGGCTCCCGGGACCTACAAAAACGATTTCCGATTTAAGCAATCTAAGCCCGAAGGCTATCAACAATACCCATCCAAACAAAGCTCGGGAAGAAGAGATAGAACCTGATTTAGATGCAACCATTGACGAACAAGAACCCAGAAACATGATCTCGTAAAAAACTCCTAGAAACCGCCGCCACCATCGCCGGACTCACCAAGCCTTTAACGACAGCCGATCATCTTCCCGAATCCAAACATCAATCTGCAACTAAATACCTCCACATCCCTCACAAACAATCACGAATCCCAGCACAGATCCGGACAGAAATCAACAATCAAAACTCGCACCCACCCTCTCACCACAAACCGCAACCTTAATCCACACCACCACACCTAATCTCAGTACTATTCATAATTATATGAGAGGCCTCACCTCAGATGATGAAAACCTGCCGGAAAAAGAGCCGGAAACAGGCTGGAAAAAGGTGGCCGGATAGGAGTAGTAGGCGGCGGTTGTGGGAGGAGGAGGAGAGAAAAATTTTCTCTCACACCTTAAGTGTGTGCAAAATTATGATAAATGAATTTCCATAGGGTTTAGGGTTTGGTGTTTAGGGTTTGGGGTTTAGGGTTTGGGGTTTAGGGTTTGGGGTTTAGGGTTTGGGGTTTATGGGTTAGGGGGTTAGGGGTTAGGGGGTTATGGGGTTAGGGGGTTAGGGGGTTATGGGTTAGGGGGTTATGGGTTAGGGGTATGGGGTTAGGGGTTAGGGTTAAGGGGTAGGGTTTTTGGGTTTAGGGTTTAGGGTTTAGGGTTTAGGGTTTCGGGTTTCGGGTTTCGGGCTTAGGGCTTAGGGCTTAGGTGTCACACCCCAACCGACGACGGATTATACGTCGGGGCGGACGCGGTTGTTCAATAGCACAAGGTTGACTATTAAAGTTTCAATATTTCATTAATGAATAATTTAAGATTCAATACAAGGAAGAAAAATACGAATACAACATTTAATTTAAGTAGACTAGGTCCAAAGCATCCTATGTGATCACGAATAAGTCTCATGATGTAAACCTGAAATATGTGAAAGAATCTGTCAACTACAAAATAGTTGGTGAGATACAAAGGTTTTGACACGGTTTAAAAAGTATTTGAAAAGTATTACAATTCACTATGATTTGTGCATTCTATAATGTAAGTATGAGAAAACAAGCATGTTAGACATTGTGCACATCAACCCTCCGACCAAGTTTAGGCATAACCCGCAGGTTACCCTTTTAAGTCTCAAGTTTAAAGTTTAATGTAGTAACAAACACCAAGGGCTCCCCCCCGAAGGGGTCAATCAATCAAGGTGGATTGGTCAAATGCAATAGATCTATCATTGTTACTATCGGCTTGATCAAAGCTAATGAATGTGCTAGTTTTAAGTTTAATCTAAGCATACAAGTCTCAAGTTTAACATAAGAATAAACACGTAGTCATAGTTGTACAAGAATTGTATAAGTTTAAGAATTGTGAACATGTTTCACCCCAAAAGCATAAAAGGAAAAAGGGGCTAAGTATACTCACTTGGATTGATGAAGAGTATCCGATACGAGTAAGTTTGCAAGACTTTGAGGGAGAATATCCTCACAATAAGCCTAAGAATACAAGTGTAAAGATTTAAGTTTTACTTTTACAAGTCTAAGGCAGAGGATCTAGGATGTCAAGATTGACTAGGGTTCCAAATATGGGATGAGATTGGTTGTGTTTATAAAGTTTAAAATAGTTTAAAACAAAAGTTTTGAAGGTAAAACTTGGGTGTCAATGTCTTAATAAGTTTACAGTTTAGAATAATTAATAAAAGTTTTTACAATTTATTAATTACACACAAATAGGTAATAATAACTAAAATAGTTTCTAAGTATTTAGAAGTAGTGGTAATATTAATCTAGTGAGACTAAATAACCATTAAAGTTTAATAATGATTATTTAAGGAATAAATAATTATTAAAGATTAACATCTGTTATTTAAAGAATATATAAGAATAAGCATTATCTCAAGAATATAATAGTTATTAAGGGTAAGTGAATTATTTATTAAGGTTTAAATAATTACCTATAAGAATAATCAATTATCTATGATAAATAATTTATTCATATAAATCCTTTTTAGATTTATTAAAGTATATAAGAGAAAAGTGTTTAGAAGTTTAAGTAAAATGTTATATAGTGTTTCCTTTAAATTAAAAGTTTATATGTATCTAAACTAAAGATTATAATTTCATTATAAGTTTATTGAAATTTAATTGCAATTCCTAAATCTTTATCAAAACTTGGATAAAATTTTGAGTAAGAGTTTACAAGTATTTAAATAAAGTTTATGTTCAACACCTAATAGTTTATAAGTATTCTACGTGAGTTTATAAATTATAAGTTTTCTTTTTTTTTTACTTTAGGTTTTGTAAGTTTATAAATATTCAAAAAAAAATCCATAAAGTATATATATATATTTGTTTTAAAACAAATACACAAGTTTTATGTTTTCTTTTATCAAATATGGATTTTACAAAAGATGCAAGCTTTAAATTCTATAACATGCTTCCTATTCAAAAAATAAATTTTATAAAGTTTAAAGGTGGTTTTTTTATAGTTCTTAAATATTTATTATCAAAGTTTGATAAGTTTTAACTAAGTTTTAATTAGTTAAAATAGTTCCGGTATACAAAAGTGTAATAAAAATTCATTTTTATAATTATCACAGTTTAATATGATTTATAAAAATTATTAGATATTTTAACATTGAGTAAAAGCATAAAAATAAATGAAAAACCGAAAACTAGGGTTACCCAGGCTCGAACCCGGGTCATTGACCGGGTCGAGACACACACGCACACGCTAACCACCCCGCCTACGGGTCTCGGTGGTTTAATACAGGAAAATCAAATAGATAAGTTTATTCCCAAATCGTCCCTAATTTGCTCAAGAACCCTAGAATCGATTTCTCCCAATTACAAATCGATTTGCCCCCTGTTAATGGAATTAAACAGAGGGCTTTCGATCTACACATGATTACGAAGAGAATGGCCATTTGATTTACCTGAAATGATATCGAAATGAGTGAGAACGGGCTGTGGTGGCTCGTCGGCTGTCGCGATCTTTCAAATGGCAATGCAGGTGATGAACGACTGAAATGAAGGTTTAGATAGTTTCGGGATGATGCTTATGAGGTGTAGGGGTTGATATTTATAGCCAATTTGGCATTCAATGCGTGAACGGTTGAGGAGGTGGGGGTTGAAGCCGACGGCTTTGAATTTGGATTTATGCGTGTCTCGGGCCGTGCTATAGCATTGAAGACATCGGGGGTTGGGTCGCATGCGTGAAAGGAACCCGAAGTTCATCGAATCTGGACGGGAAACGCATTTTTTTGGGGAAAAGGCGAGTGAAGCCGGTTTCAGCGGGTTTCGAACTCGCGATAGGGATCTGCTTCGAAGGTTTGGGTTTATGGCAGAACAGGTCCTTGGGGTTTCCACTGATTCACATTTTATGTTTAGTAGTTAAGTTTTAGTTTAAAACCAGTTTCTGAATTGACAGTTTTGGTCCTTTGACTTTGTAAAATAAATAGGTTTCTATAAAATCAAATATGTAAAAAGATTTAATAAGTTTTTCTCAAATGATTTTATCTTATAAATTTTTTTATAGATTTGTCATAATTTTAAGTAGTTAACATAAATTTATATTATTTATAGTTTTACAAAGTTTTAAGAATCTATGAATATATATAGATATATTCATACTTTTAAATAAATTTCACATATACTTATACACACATATATATGTTTCAAGTATAAATTATTTATATATTAATTCAAAATTAATATCTATTGTTTTGAGAAAATAGTTTTAACACGAAATCGCGTTTTAACTTAGTAGCACGTGCAAAAGATGGGTCGAAAAATCTCGGGCATTACATTAGGGCTTAGGGCTTAGGGTTTAGGGTTAGGGTTTAGGGGTTGGGGTTTAGGGGTTTAAGGTTTTTTTTTTTTTTTTTTTTTTTTTTTTGGATAAAGAGGCATTGCCCCGGAAAATAGAACAAGAATAAAAAATACAGAACAACCCATTCACCCCTCCCTGGACATTTACCAAAGGAGGGGGGAACAGCAAAGAAAAAACAAAGGACGCCTAACCGGGGTCCCTCGCAGGCCCCGTATAAAGCCCAAACCTACTTTTCAACCCTACAATATCGTATCTAGTAGCCAAAATCCGAATTCCCCAGTCTAGAGGCAACCATACCATTCCAACTAAGTTACTTAACATAGTAATACGAGTTGGACTTGTATCCTTGCCAAAAGACCAAGAAATAGGATCCAACAAAAAACAAACCGAGCCAAAAAAGGCGGACGGTCGTAAAACCTATTACAACGCGTAACATACACATAGACCAAATTAACTAAATTACAAATCCAAATCATGATTACTAGAGAACCGAATAAAAGGCCTTCACAATGGGCCGAGAGAGAGGCACTCGACTTCCTCAATAAAAACCCAACTTGGGCCTGCTTCAATAAGTAAACCAAACCACCCCAAGAGTAATCCTTTTGGGCCATAAGGAGCAATCGGAGGATCAAAGAAGAACCCCAACTGGGCATAAGCCACTCCGTACCTCCTGTCCCCCGCCAAAAAAAACAAATTAACAAGATGGCCCAAAGCCCAATCGACCAAAGAGCCACAGCCCAAGTGCCAACCGGAATGATAACCAAAACCCATCGCCAACACCAAACAAAAACCATTAACCCGGGCAAATTTGTCCCCAAACTTAGACACCACCAACCAAAAGCAAGATTAGGCCTGCTTCGGTCCCTGACCCCAAAAATTAAGAGAAAAAAACACCCAAAAACCAAAAGCAACATACAAGAACCCGCACACGACCCCAAACCAGCCCCGGAAAAAGAGGAAAGAACCCTAATTTAGAAGCGGACTGCTGAGTAGACTTCGAAACACTAGGCATCCCCACCTTCATTTGAGCCGAGAGAAAATGGGCTGTTTCATTCTCTGAATCCGACTCCACATCTTCAATGCAATTATCCGGGTCCAAACCCATTAACGTGCACAGGTCGTTGAAATAGTCCCATTGGCCCGGACACCATTGATCCACTATGTCCACACTAACACTTCCCACATATTTTAGGCAGTTAGCAATGGTTTCCTTTTGCTCGGCCGAGATGCCATAGGTCATGCCACTGCCATCCGGGCCAAGCTGGACAGGAGACGGGCTTTTCCCCGACTTAGGCGGGGATAAGATGGACTCAGGGAGAATCCTCGTGCCATCCGAATGCTCCCTATTCAACTGGCAAACCTCTGAGACATTCCGCTTTTCCCGGGTCGTTTCCACATCCATACCATCAACCATACCATGATCCGGGGGATATAAATCGTCTTGGATCTCAACCAGTTTACTAAGCTTGATGGAATTGGGGATATCCAACACCGAAAAACGATTAGAAGTGTCAATGTCCATGGAACTACAATGAGGGGCTAAATTAACAGTTGGGTTTTTAGGGGCTGCATAGGTAGAAATGGGGCAGGCAGTAGCACAATTTGCAGCCACAGGAGGAGGGCCTCGGAGCTGGTTAAGGCTGCCTTTTCCACCTTGGACTGCCCTAGAATAGTTGAACCCCATATTCACTTGCTTTGGTTTGCTCGAGGCTGGACCCGTAGCCACACCAGGACTCGCACAATGAGGCTTGCTAATCTGACTTGCAGTAGGGGCTGCACACTTCTGTTTGCCTCCCAACCCATTAATACCTTGACTACCAATAGGGTGAGCAGTGTTGTCATACTGAAACAGGACTTTAACACGCACCGGCTTTTTCTTTTTACTTTGCATTTTAATAGGGCCCATCTTCTTTCGTCTAGAAACCTTAACAAAACCTTCATCATCAACCAATGAGATACTGGCATTAGCACTACACACAGGAACTGTAGTGGCAGCAGACACCATGCTAACATTTTCCTTAGAGGTCGGGCCTATGGGCACTTCACTAACACTATCCTCCATTGGTTTGGGCAAGTTTTTACATAGGTGTGAAGAGTGCCCAAAAACGACACAGTGGCTGCAAACCGGAGGCTTCCATTGGTAAGTGACCGATAATTTTGTTACTCGACTAGGTTGATTGTTAATCGAAGGGTATACCACATCTAACTCAGCAGGGAGGTTGCAATTAGCCCGAACATCAACTAGCATACGGGCAAAACCCATCTTACCTGTTTGATTTGCACACCTCTGTAACGTGGTTCTGTCCATGAGTCTCGGGTTTCTCATACCGCTCATAAGCTTACAAATACCTGTCTTAGTCCAAAGGTCTAGGGGGACATTGTGTATCGTCACCCATAAGGGAATGACCTCCGGATCTATTTTTTCAAGACACAAACCCGGTTCCCATTTGTTAAGAAAAATTAGAACATTGTTTACCAACCATGGCCCATTCTCGAGCACTTGGTTTAGCCCATCCTCGCTTTTAAACTTGAAATAGTAAAAACCAGACGGGCTTTTAGTGATTTCCCCCAGATCATACAAATGCCATAACCGATGAAGGCAGTTGCTGACAGCCTTATAATCCATTGAAGTTCCTAAGAAATACCCATACAAGTGCAACGAATAAGCTTGGGCTGACAGTTTTAAATCATCCCGAGAAATGAGGATCCGACAGCTACCATTCGGGGCAATTTCCGCGGGGAAGTATTCAAGTTTACAACATTCTATTTCACTACTTTTCCTTATTTTATCAGCAAACGAATCAGTACCTGAGATAGGGGAGTTCCAAACCGATTGAATTGCCTGAATCGGGTCCGACTGAAGACCCGGCCTGCTTTCATACGAACAGTCCATCGGTTTCTGCACTTCCACATTCATAGCCTGGAGCGGATTTCCCCCATCAATCCGACCATCTTGGGGGTGAGATTGTTCCCTGTTACTGACGTCACTCGTACTACCAGACATTATCGAAGTCTCCAGCCCAACTGGGGTAGTCGAATCTTTACCGGGGTTATTCTGAGCATCCAAATTGAAACCCGGTGACTTGCTAACCGGGCTAGAACTTCCGACCGGTCTGGACAATTTCAGCGATAGAGGCACCTCCGACGGACTGATCGAAGTCGTTTCGCGGAGAAAGTCATTGACCCGAAGGTCAGACAGGGTCGGCGAGTACCGGTGATGGTGTCTTTCAGTTCGAGCAGCCCTTAAACCTGGGGATCTTATCGGACCAACCCGTTCCGGTTTCGTGTAAGGGGAACCCCTCCTAGTATTAGGATACTTACGCAGATGGGGGGCTTCAAAACGGCCGACCGATGAAGGAGCAGGAGCCAAAATCTCTGTCGCCCCAAGGGGGGGCTCCGATTGAGTACCAGATTCCAAATCGCCATCTCTAGAAACAGCCCTAGGAGGAGCAGATTCGGGATTTTGTGGGAGAAATACCCCAAACGGAGGAGGAATTTCCACACCTAAAGGAACAAGAGGATCAGGGGGGCGATCGGGAGGGATTTTTGGTGGTGGGATACCACCGATTGATGGTATCATCGCACAAAGGGAGAAAAACGGCTAGAGAGAACAATTTAGAGAGAGAAAGTAGAGAGAGAAAAATTTTGACCAAATGAAAAACCATAGGCTTTAGGTTTTTTTTTTTGGAAAGGGGACGGTACGCCAGGTAAATTTTATTAAAAAACCAAATAAGTACAAAAAGGGATACAAGCAGCCAAATTAGGGACAATCCCCTAAGTCAGCAAACGCAAGACCCCGTAAAACCGGTCACACCCAATCAGGTGATCCCGTCCATCAGTTCAATCCAAATTAACATTCCTGTTCTAAACATACAATTCAAATAACCCTGAAAAACACATAAGCAAACATAAGCCAGATTAACTAAATTAACTATCATAAAAGTAGCATTAGCTTGATTCTTCTGTTGAGCCTTTTGTTTCATTTGATAATTAACTCAAGTTTCATTTGATAACTAACTCAAAACTTTTATACATCTCAAAACTTTCATACGTCCCTAAACTCATGATCCTTGTAATACTAGCACATTTAAAACCATGTATTATTTTATAAACTTGACACTAAAGGGGAAACTCTTGTGTTTTCATTTTATCACTCACAACTTCATTTGACGACTTACTCAAACTTTGTTACACTTTATTACATCCCGAAACTTTCATACGTCTTTAAAACTTACACATCACCGTTTCTTGTAAACAAAACTTAAAATCTAAAGTACATTAACAAAGAAATTCGTAACCTAAGTAATTTCCTTGTAGAGGAAGAAGCCTACTATAGAGCAAACAAGCTCCACGTTTAAGACGCTAAACCTATAACGAACCTCGACATAGTACCATAAACCCAAACATCGGTGACAACAACTGAGAGAAGTTGTAGGCCCACGATGAAGTTCGGGCTAGGGAAATAGGGTACTTAAGTGAGTCCTTGTGACCACCCCTTATTCCGGGAATTCTCCTCGTTAGCCCATCAACTTCTAATCAAAAACTATTTTTGAAAATATTACTGTGATAACTCAGTATTATGTGTAAAAACTTTTGAACATATTTAATCAACTTACTTACACACTTTAATTTTTCCGATTAAATTGTAAGGGCTAGAAGTCCCAATTTTGAAACATCTAAATTGAAACTATTTTGAAATTTCATCTTGTCATCATTTAGTAGTTTAACTTTCCTTTCATCATTGTAAACTTAACACACCTACCCAAACACTTTCGTCAAAAGAAACTTACGTTAGTACTTGAAATAATCAACAACGTTGCATTAAATTATAAAAATCCTAAGTGACACGTGTACATGAGGAATAAATCTTGAACAAATCTTCTAATTCGTAAGCACATTTTCAAAAAAAAACAACCCAACTTACGAATCATTACCCCAAACAACCATGACCCTTACTTCTTGTATAGACTTAACACTTGTAAACTTGACCAACTTTTCGCTTGACAATCACACCTATCTTTTATAAATCTTACTCGTACTACTTATCGATGCCTAACTCGTCGTTTTTGAACATCTTAATTACATTCTATACAAAAGAAAACTATACTTTCTGTTATGAATCAAGATAAATCATTTGTAAACACACTATCATAAACCTTATCGAAACTTTTCCCGTCACCCTATGCTTGGAGACTTTCCTCATTCAACTCTTGTCACGTAAAAGACTTACTAAAAATCACAACGGGGACTAAAAGCTTAAATACACGTTGCTAAAACATTAAACTTCGTATACACAACTATGAGGTCAGAGACTTTTGAGTCATGTAAAACTTGTATAAATACTCAATCCCGTGTTCGTAAAACTAAACATGATCAATAAAGGATCATGTAAAGCTTAATACTAAAACTTGAAACTCAACTGACTTATCCTATTTTCAAACTTATACTTGGATTCTTAGTCTTGAAAACTTGGTGTGTCCATCTTAACCAAACCCTATAAGACTTGATAAACGTACATTCCATATATACGAGAAAACTTCACTCTTGATACTAGACACTAGCAGGAAGGAGGACATTACTCTCTTTAGCAAAGTACATCCCCTGACTCCTATCTAAACCAAACATCGGGATCCACTAACCTTCTGGACAACTCGAATCTTCTGTGAGAAAGCGTGTAACGGTTAATCCTGTTCCAAACGCTGTCCCACACCTCTCTTAAACACTAGAGTATTTAGATAACCACTTTATACTCAAAACGTAATCGTATACTTCTATGCACTGAAGCTAAACTAAGAGACTTTAAGGCTAAAGTATTTAGATAACCACTTTATACTCAAAACGTAATCGTATACTTCTATGCACTGAAGCTAAACTAAGAGACTTTAAGGCTATTCTATGTTTGACGTATTCTTATTCAAACACAATTTAAACTATTCTATGTTTGACGTATTCTTGTTCAAACATGATGAACGTATGAGACTTTAAACTACTCCATGTTTGACGTGTTCTTGTTCAAACATGATGAACGTATGAGACTTTAAACTACTCCATGTTTGGCGTATTCTTGTTCAAACATGATGAACGTACGAGACTTTAAGCTACTCCATGTTTGACGTATGCTTGTTCAAACCCGATGGACGTATAAGACTTTAAGCTACTCCATGTTTGACGTATGCTTGTTCAAACCCGATGGACGTATAAGACTTTAAGCTACTCCATGTTTGGCGTATGCTTGTTCAAACACGATGGACGTATAAGACTTTAAGCTACTCCATGCTTGTTCAAACACGATGGACGTATAAGACTTTAAACTATTCCATGTTCGACGTATGCTTATTCAAACATGATGAACGTATAAGACTTTTAAACTACTCAAGGTTTGATGTATTCTGGATCAAACACGAGGAAAGTGTAAAGACTTTAAACTACTCGATGATTGAGGTATTCTTATTCAATCACGAGGAAACTTTGAAACTCTAAATCTTGTCACTTTAATCATTGAACGACGTTTCTCTCTAAGAGACTCGTAAATCAATGATCACTCTTATGTGGAAACTCTAGTCGTGTGTTAAACCAATTCTTGTACTCTTTCTGGATCCACACACAAACGGAAGGACCTATGCGGACTATGCGACGATTTGAATGCTTGCGGGTGCACACGTAAGTACGAAAATCAGTGTATGGAAAGACATAGTAAACTCTGTCGTGTGCTACGATCTAATACTTATCGTAAAAGGGAGCCACGGAACTTAGGTACCATAGCAATCCTTAGACGTATTAGTCTACAAACTCAAATTCTTGAACTATCATCAAATCCATCCTAAGTGATTCATCTCACTTTAAATCCCGAATGGAAGTATATCAGTTATTCTCTCAAATACATTTCTGAAAACAAATCTTCATATATTTCAATGAGACCATATGCTTCTTAGGGAAACTCTTAGCAATCATATGCTTTGAAAACTTAGAAACTCAAGCAAAAATCTTATTCCTATCGTTACATTCCCTTTAGAATTCTAAAACGAAACCCAGGGTTTACTTGGCAACATGATATACCCTTCTCCTTATCCTCGCACGTATCATAAACTTAAATCTTAAAGACAAAAACTATCTACTCTAATTTCGGGACGAAATTTTCTAAAGTAGGGGAGACTGTAATGCCCGAGATTTTCCGACCCATCTTTTGCACGTGCTACTAAGTTAAAACGCGATTTCGTGTTAAAACTATTTTCTCAAAACAATAGATATTAATTTTGAATTAATATATAAATAATTTATACTTGAAACATATATATGTGTGTATAAGTATATATGAAATTTATTTAAAAGTATGAATATATCTATATATATTCATAGATTCTTAAAACTTTGTAAAACTATAAATAATATAAATTTATGTTAACTACTTAAAGTTATGACAAATCTAAAAAAAAATTTATAAGATAAAATCATTTGAGAAAAACTTATTAAATCTTTTTACATATTTGATTTTATAGAAACCTATTTATTTTACAAAGTCAAAGGACCAAAACTGTCAATTCAGAAACTGGTTTTAAACTAAAACTTAACTACTAAACATAAAATGTGAATCAGTGGAAACCCCAAGGACCTGTTCTGCCATAAACCCAAACCTCCGAAGCAGATCCCGATCGCGAGTTCGAAACCCGCTGAAACCGGCTTCACTCATCTTTTCCCCAAAAAAACGCGTTTCCCGTCCAGATTCGATGAACTTCGGGTTCCTTTCACGCATGCGACCCAACCCCCGATGTCTTCAATGCTATAGCACGGCCCGAGACACGCATAAATCCAAATTCAAAGCCGTCGGCTTCAACCCCCACCTCCTCAACCGTTCACGCATTGAATGCCAAATTGGCTATAAATATCGACCCCTACACCTCATAAGCATCATCCCGAAACTATCTAAACCTTCAATTCAGTCGTTCATCACCTGCATTGCCGTTTGAAAGATCGCGACAGCCGACGAGCCACCACAGCCCGTTCTCACTCATTTCGATATCATTTCAGGTAAATCAAATGGCCATTCTCTTCGTAATCATGTGTAGATCGAAAGCCCTCTGTTTAATTCCATTAACAGGGGGCAAATCGATTTGTAATTGGGAGAAATCGATTCTAGGGTTCTTGAGCAAATTAGGGACGATTTGGGAATAAACTTATCTATTTGATTTTCCTGTATTAAACCACCGAGACCCGTAGGCGGGGTGGTTAGCGTGTGCGTGTGTGTCTCGACCCGGTCAATGACCCGGGTTCGAGCCTAGGTAACCCCAGTTTTCGGTTTTTCATTTATTTTTATGCTTTTACTCAATGTTAAAATATCTAATAATTTTTATAAATCATATTAAACTGTGATAATTATAAAAATGAATTTTTATTACACTTTTGTATACCGGAACTATTTTAACTAATTAAAACTTAGTTAAAACTTATCAAACTTTGATAATAAATATTTAAGAACTATAAAAAAACCACCTTTAAACTTTATAAAATTTATTTTTTGAATAGGAAGCATGTTATAGAATTTAAAGCTTGCATCTTTTGTAAAATCCATATTTGATAAAAGAAAACATAAAACTTGTGTATTTGTTTTAAAACAAATATATATATATACTTTATGGATTTTTTTTTGAATATTTATAAACTTACAAAACCTAAAGTAAAAAAAAAAGAAAACTTATAATTTATAAACTCACGTAGAATACTTATAAACTATTAGGTGTTGAACATAAACTTTATTTAAATACTTGTAAACTCTTACTCAAAATTTTATCCAAGTTTTGATAAAGATTTAGGAATTGCAATTAAATTTCAATAAACTTATAATGAAATTATAATCTTTAGTTTATATACATATAAACTTTTAATTTAAAGGAAACACTATATAACATTTTACTTAAACTTCTAAACACTTTTCTCTTATATACTTTAATAAATCTAAAAAGGATTTATATGAATAAATTATTTATCATAGATAATTGATTATTCTTATACGTAATTATTTAAACCTTAATAAATAATTCACTTACCCTTAATAACTATTATATTCTTGAGATAATGCTTATTCTTATATATTCTTTAAATAACAGATGTTAATCTTTAATAATTATTTATTCCTTAAATAATCATTATTAAACTTTAATGGTTATTTAGTCTCACTAGATTAATATTACCACTACTTCTAAATACTTAGAAACTATTTTAGTTATTATTACCTATTTGTGTGTAATTAATAAATTGTAAAAACTTTTATTAATTATTCTAAACTGTAAACTTATTAAGACATTGACACCCAAGTTTTACCTTCAAAACTTTTGTTTTAAACTATTTTAAACTTTATAAACACAACCAATCTCATCCCATATTTGGAACCCTAGTCAATCTTGACATCCTAGATCCTCTGCCTTAGACTTGTAAAAGTAAAACTTAAATCTTTAGACTTGTATTCTTAGGCTTATTGTGAGGATATTCTCCCTCAAAGTCTTGCAAACTTACTCGTATCGGATACTCTTCATCAATCCAAGTGAGTATACTTAGCCCCTTTTTCCTTTTATGCTTTTGGGGTGAAACATGTTCACAATTCTTAAACTTATACAATTCTTGTACAACTATGACTACGTGTTTATTCTTATGTTAAACTTGAGACTTGTATGCTTAGATTAAACTTAAAACTAGCACATTCATTAGCTTTGATCAAGCCGATAGTAACAATGATAGATCTATTGCATTTGACCAATCCACCTTGATTGATTGACCCCTTCGGGGGGGAGCCCTTGGTGTTTGTTACTACATTAAACTTTAAACTTGAGACTTATAAGGGTAACCTGCGGGTTATGCCTAAACTTGGTCGGAGGGTTGATGTGCACAATGTCTAACATGCTTGTTTTCTCATACTTACATTATAGAATGCACAAATCATAGTGAATTGTAATACTTTTCAAATACTTGTTAAACCGTGTCAAAACCTTTGTATCTCACCAACTATTTTGTAGTTGACAGATTCTTTCACATGTTTCAGGTTTACATCATGAGACTTATTCGTGATCACATAGGATGCTTTGGACCTAGTCTACTTAAATTAAATGTTGTATTCGTATTTTTCTTCCTTGTATTGAATCTTAAATTATTCATTAATGAAATATTGAAACTTTAATAGTCAACCTTGTGCTATTGAACAACCGCGTCCGCCCCGACGTATAATCCGTCGTCGGTTGGGGTGTGACACCTAAGCCCTAAGCCCTAAGCCCGAAACCCGAAACCCTAAACCCTAAACCCTAAACCCAAAAACCCTACCCCTTAACCCTAACCCCTAACCCCATACCCCTAACCTATAACCCCCTAACCCATAACCCCCTAACCCCCTAACCCCATAACCCCCTAACCCCTAACCCCCTAACCCATAAACCCCAAACCCTAAACCCCAAACCCTAAACCCCAAACCCTAAACACCAAACCCTAAACCCTATGGAAATTCATTTATCATAATTTTGCACACACTTAAGGTGTGAGAGAAAATTTTTCTCTCCTCCTCCTCCCACAACCGCCGCCTACTACTCCTATCCGGCCACCTTTTTCCAGCCTGTTTCCGGCTCTTTTTCCGGCAGGTTTTCATCCTCTGAGGTGAGGCCTCTCATATAATTATGAATAGTACTGAGATTAGGTGTGGTGGTGTGGATTAAGGTTGCGGTTTGTGGTGAGAGGGTGGGTGCGAGTTTTGATTGTTGATTTCTGTCCGGATCTGTGCTGGGATTCATGATTGTTTGTGAGGGATGTGGAGGTATTTAGTTGCAGATTGATGTTTGGATTCGGGAAGATGATCGGCTGTCGTTAAAGGCTTGGTGAGTCCGGCGATGGTGGCGGCGGTTTCTAGGAGTTTTTTACGAGATCATGTTTCTGGGTTCTTGTTCGTCAATGGTTGCATCTAAATCAGGTTCTATCTCTTCTTCCCGAGCTTTGTTTGGATGGGTATTGTTGATAGCCTTCGGGCTTAGATTGTTTAAATCGGAAATCGTTTTTGTAGGTCCCGGGAGCCTCGTCGCGCAGCGGATAATAACACGATCTGTTCTGTGATTTGTGTGGGAACAAAGAAACGAGACAGGGAACACGAACACAGATAAAAGACGATGAAACGAAACGTAATCCATAACAAAGAAGTCATCCCGTATTACAGACTACATACCGAAGGAACACACATCTCTCATCTAAGCTCACGGTCTAGGGGTCGGGAGAGCTCTTCCCGACCCGGACAACCTGTTCCAGAGTTCCACCTACAAATGAAGACAAGTCTTCTATTTATAGGGGCAGGAACACTTCCTGCGTACTTGACAAGTACGCAAGGCAAAAGCCTTGCGTACTTACTAAGTACGCATGGTTTGGTCATGCGTACTTGACAAGTACGCAAGGCAAAAGCCTTGCGTACTTACTAAGTACGCAGGACCAAACTGGTGTGCGGGCTAAGTACTCAGGAACACCCTCCCGCGTACTAGCCACGTACACCGATACATAGAATTTAATCTATAGTTACAAAACATGCTTCTACAGTTTTTGATTGAAGTTTTATTTTGTGCACCTCTGCTGCTAGGTTCATTAAAATTTGGATTGAAGTTTTATTTTGTTTAGGCCGATTGGGCCTAGTATATTTTGATTCTTATTTTATTTGGCCTGGGAGGTTTTTTAAATGTTAAAGTCATCTTCACTTTTTTTAAATGGATCAACGTATTTTAAGATGTTTATTTTTATAAAAATAATAAATTAAAAACAAACGCGCCCCAAAAGTCCAGTCCAAACATAAACGGAAACAATCCAAACATAAGCAAACCACAACTTGTTTGAAGTCGACAGCCACACGAGGAATCCTGTGTCGTTTCAAATTATTTACACGCATAACGATGAAACTAGACTGGCACGTAAAACTAGTAAAGCCACTGCAATTATTATCAACGAATTCTACTAAAAAACGAGGTGTCTCGCATAATAATGTACTTATCAATGAATTTTTTTTAAGTTATTTAATTTTATATAAATCAAACTTAAGTTGAAAAGTAAATAAATAAAAATATAAAAGTAACTTTTTTAATTTACATCATTTTACAAGTTAGTTTTTTTCAAGTTTTTATTAATTATATTAATGATATGATGTGATTTGATATGATGTGATGTGGGGGTGGTGTGAGGAAGGATGATAGGGTGTACAAATAATAGCTCCCATAAAAAAACATGAACGTCTACGCACTTCTCAGTTTTCTATGCAATTAATTCGTGTATTTTGTTTAGGCCGATTGGACCTCCGGAGTTTACTTTTGTACTGAGTATTGTTTATTGGTTATCTTGGGCCTGGATGGTTAGGGTTATTGCTTCCACATTCGGGTCTGATTGCTACGCTTGTTGATGGACTTTGAAAACTGGAAGTCTGAGTACGGTTTCTTTTGCCCATTTTTATATGTTTTAAGTTAGTTGGGCCTGTGTAACTAGTTTGCTTCATTTGGACCTGCATGTCCTACTATGTTCTATTTTGTTTGGTTTTGATTCCACGGTCTTTCCCCCTCTTAGGTAAAATGCCTTGGAGGGGGGAGATGCGTTTATCTTGTAATCTCTTTTTTAGTTCTTAATAAAAGTTTGTCAGGGCACTTCCCTTTCCTAAAAAAAAAACCCTAAACCCTAAACCATGAACTCAAACTCGTTCTTCCTTGTTTCGTCACCAAATCAGGTAATTGTTATGGCCAAAAGCCTCGTTTTCATTCAAGGATCAAAAGCCCTCTGTCAATTTACAATGACAGAGGGATATTCACTTCGTATTTGAAGGATTTCGATTCTAGGGTTCATACGGGAATTACGGTTGTTTCGGGAATGTGTTTATAAAATTTTTTTCTGAGTTTAATCTCAGCGAGGTCGTAGCCGGGTGGTTAGTGCATGTGTGTGTGGACTTGGGTGACCCGGGTTCGAATCCGGCCAACCGAAGATTTGTGTTTTATTTTTTTATGCTTTTAAAACAATTTTAGAAAACTTTCCTTTATTTTTATAAAATCTGTTATGTCTTTATAAACTTAAAACTGGATTTTTATTTATACTTTTATTTCCAGAAAGTATTTTTAATTAATTAAAACCTAGTTAAAACTCATTTAATCTTTAATATTAAATACTTAAATACACCAAACTTTTATAAAAGCTATAAAATAATCTGGAATTATATAATAAAGTTAGAAAACTTAATATACTATTTATTTTCTATAATAAATAAAATCTTTTGTTTTAAACTTTAATATTAATTATAGACTTCAAATTAAACAGAAAACTTACATAATTGTTATAAAATCAAAAAATTTATAAAACTTATACTTTTACTTTATAAATTAGAAACTTATAAGTTTGTACACTTTTGTAAGACTTATAGATTTAAAACTTAAAGCTTAAGTAATTATTTAATTAAAACAGAGAAATAAATACACTTTTATTCTTTAAAAAAATTGAATAGCTATAAACTTAAAAACTTTATAAAAACTTTAAAACACTTATAAAGAAAGCCTAAAATTATTTAAAATGCTTATACATTTGTAATTAACAAGGAATCATTTTATAAACTTATAATTGTAATTTATTTATTTAAACTTTTAAACACTTTCTAAATATTTTTTTAAAATAATTACAAGCCATATCTTAGAAAATGAATACTTAATGATTAAAATACTTTAAATAATTTTCACGGATTCATAATGATCATTTTAGTTAAGATAAGTATTTATTTTCAAACTCTTATCCTTAAAAATTATTTATTTACTCCTTTAGATAATTATTATTTATACTTAATAATTAATTAAGCAATTAGATAATTATTATTAATAATTTATCCTAAACAAATTATTTAACCTTACTCGATAATTATTTATTATCCTTGATACTTGAAAAACTATTTAAATTTATTATTTATCATGTATAGACTATAATTAGTTAATTTAAAACTTATTTAAACTTCAAACTTGATAAACTTTATAATACTTGTTTAAAAGACTTGTTATAACATAAACTAGAGAACACAATCATTCCCGCCTTCCCATTTGAAACTCTAGTCAATCTTAAATCTTGAATCCGTGTCATAGATTTTAGAAACAAACCTTAAACTTTAGACATGTTATTAGGCTTGTTGTGAGGATATCCTACCACAAAGCTCTACTACCCTTATTCTTTGTCGGACACTCTTACATCATCTCATGTGAGTATACTTAGCCCATTTTTGTTTTGTTTTGGTTTATAAACTTGGGGTGGAACATATATCAAACTTTTAGACTTATACAATTCATACACAACTATGCCTATATGCTTTCTATGTGTTATATGCTTTTGAGACTTGTATGCTTAAATTAAACTTAAAACTAGCATGTTCATTAACTTTGCCCGAGCCTACAGTGACAATAATAGATCTATTGTATTTGACCAATCCACCTAGATTGATTGACCCTTCGGGGGGAGCTCGTGGTGATTGTTGCTGGACCTAAAACTTTAAGGGTAACTTTCGGGTTATGCCTAAACTTGGTTGAGAGGTTTGAAATGCACAATGTTTAACTTACTTGTTCTCACAGTTATACTTAGATGCATTGACATAGTGAATTGTAAAACTTTCAAACACTTTGTTAAACGGTGTCAAAACATTTGTATCTCACTGACTATTTTTAGTTGATAGTTTACTTAACATGTTTCAGGTACACAAGTTTGAGGTTTTCTCTTGATCATATAGGATGTTTGGACCTAGAACACCTATCAGTTTAAACTTATGTTTCTGTTAAGTTATTTGAACAATATGTTACTTTTTCCTTGTATTCGAATCTTGAAATTTATTTATGGAATATTTAAACTTTAATAGTCAACCTTGTGCTTTTGAACAACTGCGTTCGCCCCAACGTATAATCCGCCGTCGGTTGGGGTGTGACATTGTATCCGGAATGAGGATAACTGACACCATTACCCACCTTGTGGTTCACTGCAAGGTGACCTTGAAGTTCCTTTTCAACTGGAAACTCCACTTTCAGTTGGAATGTGGCAACACAGATAAGCAAGATTAGAGTAAGTTAGTGATGTCTAATATTTAAGGGTTTTGGGTTAAAGATCAGTGTTTTTTAGGGGTTTTTAGTGATTAATTTTACCCGTAAATGTATGTAATGATCAAGCTTTTCCCCTGTTTTGATCAGGTTTGCATTTTACCCCAAATACATGTATGAAATGAATCCGTTGATTGTATCAGTTGCAAAGAATAGGACTGGCATTGTATCTGTTTTGATCAGATTCACATTTTACCCCTAAATAGGAATGACTTTGCAAATTGCAGGTTGTAACATTTGGGTATGCATTTTACTACTTTACATTTGCAAAGAATAGATTTGTTGATTGTATAAGTTGGTGCGACTATTGTAACATTTGGGTTTGCATCAGTAACATATTTGTGGTGCACTGCCAGCTTGCAAACACATTTGGGTTTGCATAAACACCCGTTATTTGGATTGTTGGCTTGCTTCAAAATGAGTTAACCGGGAAGCAGATTGTAGAAGATGATGTAATAGAGGGAAACAATTGGGGGTATTATGGTCATTTCTCTTGTTTACTAACAGATCCCTGACGGGCGTTAACCTCAAGGACTCAATTGGAGAAAAATTGAAACCACCGGGACTCAGAGGTCAAAATTCAAACGTAAGAACCCAAAATGTGTAGATTGGGGTAAACCACAGGGACGCAAATTACAGTTATTTTTTTTTATGTAACTGATAAATTATATTTACTTACTCTCGATTAGCAAGGTCAGTGGCCAATCAGGCGCCACCAACCAAGCTTCCAAACTCTCTTTAAAATTAAGGTTTTCAACATTTTAATCAAAAGGTTCATGGGTTCAAGTGGTAAGTTTCCCACATTTTAATACTCCTTTCCGGTTTTCGAATCCCACCCTGCTTTTTTTTTTAGTTTTTTTTCCCTTTTTTACTTTATTTTCTTACTTAATTTCGTTATTGTTTTCTCTTTTTTTTCAATAAACTTTTTTTCCTTGAACGATTAATTTATTTTTCGATCTTCAGAATCGAGTCGTCACAATTTCATATGTTTCTTTTATGTGTTTATGTAACATTCCGATTTCATATGATCTAAAAGATATTTTTAATAAATATCCGGTATCAAGGTGAAATTATTTTGCTGGAAATAGTATTAAATAAATACTATAAAATAATATATATGAGGATTTTTATATGTTAGAGAAATACTTGATATTTTAATTATCAAGGCTTTAACCAATTTAATAGTTAAGTGTCATTATGGAGAGTTGATGGTTAAAAAAAAAGGGACAAAATTGTAATGGGGTGAAAGATATAAACTTACACTTAACAATTGTAAGCTTGTAAATTGGAGGTACTAAATTTGATTTAAATTCAATAGATGGGGGTGGAAAAGAGAAAAATGACAAATTAAAAAGGATATTAAATAAAAAAAGATGATGAAGAATCGAGTGGAGGGGTGTGGCTGATTTCTTCAATTAACCCCAAATTGAGAAGATTAAAGCTCGATTCCATCATCCTTATTCGATTTCTAAGACTCTAGTAAGTAAATTCCCTTTTTTATGTGGTTAATTTGATGGTTTTGGGTTCTTTTGTTAGTGGTTTTTAAACCCACGAATTTGGGTTTCCATTTATGCGATTTGGGTGTGAATGGCTCCAATTTATAGGCTACAATGATTGTTTGTGATTAATAAGTTATGGGTATGGTTGCATGCTATAATCTAGATGTTAGATTATATGATTTGGTGTATAAAAGGTGTAAACATAATTATTTATGTTGTGTTTTAGCAATCTCACACTTTTTTTTTGTACGAACCCAGATGCTAGTCCATGCGTACTTAGTAAATACGCATATGTAGGGTGTTGCTGCGTATTTAGCAAGTTCGCAAAGCCAAGTACTCATGCGTACTTGCTAAGTGCGCAGAGAAATGCTCTTGCGTACTTAGCTAAGTACACAGGTCACTTCTCATGCGTACTTACTAAGTACGCAGGGCTAACCCATGTGTACTTAGCAAATACGCAGAAAAGGTGATTCTGCGTACTTGTTCAGTACAGCAGTGTTCTTGACAGATCTTGAGGAAAATGCTCGAAAAGTGACGGATCTGAGAAATTAATGCTTCCAAAAGCTTCGAAAACATCATCTAACAAACCCTTAGCCTTCCAAACACCAAATGAAGTGATAACAAACTCGATTTTAAGGATTTTAGGTTACGAACTCGTTTTGCTCAAAACCCTAAAAAATCGAAACTGGAACACAAATCAGCGAACACCGAGGCTCTGATACCACTTGTAGGTCCCGGGAGCCTCGTCGCGCAGCGGATAATAACACGATCTGTTCTGTGATTTGTGTGGGAACAAAGAAACGAGACAGGGAACACGAACACAGATAAAAGACGATGAAACGAAACGTAATCCATAACAAAGAAGTCATCCCGTATTACAGACTACATACCGAAGGAACACACATCTCTCATCTAAGCTCACGGTCCAGGGGTCGGGAGAGCTCTTCCCGACCCGGACAACCTGTTCCAGAGTTCCACCTACAAATGAAGACAAGTCTTCTATTTATAGGGGCAGGAACACTTCCTGCGTACTTGACAAGTACGCAAGGCAAAAGCCTTGCGTACTTACTAAGTACGCATGGTTTGGTCATGCGTACTTACTAAGTACGCAGGACCAAACTGGTGTGCGGGCTAAGTCCTCAGGAACACCCTCCCGCGTACTAGCCACGTACACCGATACATAGAATTTAATCTATAGTTACAAAACATGCTTCTACAGTTTTTCCGATTTGTGGCCGGAGTCTACTCTTATTGTTATTATTTGTACCTGGTATTGATGATTTGAGGTGAATCTGGGCTAGATTGCTATGTTCTGATCGTTTTCGGGTGTTTGGGATTACGTCTGGTTGGTTTGGAAGCTTTTCCGGCGACTTGCACTTTTCCGGCAACTGGATTCGAGGTGGTTATGTGTTGGTTTCTTGTTCGTAATGGTGTTATAATGATGGTTAGTGTTTGATTTGCTTTTTCCGGCGCCTGGCAGCAGTTTCTGTTCAATCACGCTTTTCCGGTGACTTTTCCGGTAGCTGGAATTGCGGCTGGTGATTGATGTGACTGCGCAGGTATCATGCGATTAGAGGTTGAGGAGTGTACCGGTATGCTTGCCTGAACTGGGGTCTGGAGTAAATTTAGGATTTCTACAAGTTTTTAGCTATCGGTTGCTTTTTTCGGCGAAATGCATTTTTCCGGCGATGTGTCCGGTGGCCGGAAAGGCGGCTGTGTATGATGTGACGGCTGCATGCATGTGATTAGGGTTTTTGCCCTAACCGAAGATCTGGGCTGCTACTGGACCGGATTCTTGTTGGACTATTGGAAATATGGGCTTGTTTAATGAATGTTGTTGGGCTTGGCCTAGATCTACTGAATTGTGGGCTTTTCCATATTTCTAAGCCTGCTGATGGATTTAATTCGTATTAGGCCTGTTGGGACTGCAATATCTACTAGGCTGCCAAGGTGTGGGCCTGCGCATTTTGAAATTGCTGGATCATTGCGAACTGGGCTTCATGGACTGCTGCCTAGTCTTCTGCTGGGCCTGTTCCCTGCTGGGCCTAGCATTACTTTGCTGGATCACTCAATTTGGCCTTGTTGGGCTGCTGAAATTTGTTCCATTTTGGGCCTATTCAATTGGACTTCGCTTAGTGGACTGGAAATGGCCTTGTATGATGGTGGGCCTTGATTGCTAGTGTTTGGATGTTGGCTTTAGAAGACTGGAAGTCTAAGTACAGTTTTTAATTTCTATTGTCATGTTTGGTTTACTTGGGGCCTGCGTGCCTAGTTCTCTTTTGGGCATGCATGTCCATCTTTGAATGTTGTTGGGCTTGGCCTGGATCTACTGAATTGTGGGCTTTTCCAGATTTCTAAGCCTGCTGATGGATTTAATTCGTATTGGGCCTGTTGGGACTGCAATATCTACTAGGCTGCCAAGGTGTGGGCCTGCGCATTTTGAAATTGCTGGATCATTGCGAACTGGGCTTCATGGACTGCTGCCTAGTCTTCTGCTGGGCATGTTCTCTGCTGGGCCTAGCATTACTTTGCTGGATCACTCAACTTGGCCTTGTTGGGCTGCTGAAATTTGTTCCATTTTGGGACTAGTCAATTGGACTTCGCTTAGTGGACTGGAAATGGCCTTGTATGATGGTGGGCCTTGATTGCTAGTGTTTGGATGTTGGCTTTAGAAGACTGGAAGTCTGAGTACAGTTTTTAATTTCTATTGTCATGTTTGGTTTATTTGGGGCCTGCGTGCCTAGGTCGCTTTTGGGCATGCATGTCCATCTTTGATTTGTTTGGTTGGCTTGATGCCTTATGTTTGTTTTGCTTATGCGGTCTTCCCCTCCTAGGTAATGCCCTGGGTGAGGGGGAGATGCGTTTAGTTTGTAACAACCTTTTAGTTCAGTAATAAAAGTTTAACAGGGCACTGCCCTTTTCCAAAAAAAAAAAAAAACCCTAAACCCTGAGGTTCCGTGGTTGCGGCTGTCCAGGGAAGGAAAATTGGATGAGTTACGGACTAAATCTGCATATGATGACTTGAGGATTATTACTCCTGAGGTTCTGTGGCATCTGACCATCTGGTTCAGCCAATGTATTCCTAGACATGCCTTCATATGTTGGTTGGCTATTAAAGAGAGACTTCAAACCCAGGACAGATTGCATAGGTGGATGAACCAAGACGACCTATCATGCAGCTTCTGTAATAACCGAATGGATAGCCATGCCCATCTATTTTTTGAATGTGATATCCCGAACAAAATCTGGCTGGAGTCCAAGAAGTTGGCCGAATTTAATAACCCTCCTGATGACTGGCAAACTTGCATAAACCACCTGAACCATTTACCGCGGAATAAGTCTATTGGAAGCATAATATGGAGATTGGTCTTTTCGGCTACTGTTTATTACATCTGGCAAGAGCGAAACCTCCGGCTGCACCAGAAGGAAACCCGACATGTGGACATTGTATGTAAGCTTATAAGGGATTCGGTGTGTGCTAGGCTAAAAGGCTTGACAATAAAGGAGAATCCTACGTCGAACTTGTTGGGTCAGAAATGGGGTTTTAAAACAAAAGGCAAGCATAGGACCCATAAGCCTGATGGAGGTTTGTAGCATGGAGTTGGATGGTGGTTGGATGGCTTGGGGAAGCCTAGTTGGCAGCTTGGGTGACATCAGAATGCCTTGTACTATGAGAATCCGTTCTACGAATCTTATCAACGATATTTGTGTGTGTATTAAGATGGAAAGGGTGGGACTTGGGTGGGTCCATAAGTACATTTCGGGTGGGAATTGGGTCGGGGCTGGTACACCTTTCACACGTAACACCCTTCTTTGGAGTGATGTAAGGATATACCGTACATATGGATTTTATTATGGGAAGGGTGGTCCGGGTTGGGCTAATAGTTTTTTAGTATTATTTGCAGGTTATATGCTCGAGGGAAAATCGTAAGCCGGGATGGTTTTGGGAGGGCTTTGTGTGTGAAAATAATTGGGGCTAGCAATGGGAAGTCTTGGGTACACATTTTCGAGGTTTGCATGGTGAGTTTTGTTTACATGTAACCTACGTCGGGATGTGCCCAGGCTGGGGCTGGTACACAGGGCACATTATCCACTTTGTTTTGGACTGTTGAGAGTGAGATTAGTTTTGGGATAGTTTCTCCTGGTTTGGGTCCATTATGGTTTCTCCCGGGAAGGGATGGTGGGGATGGTACTAAATGCACACGCGCCACCACCAAAAAGAGCGACGAGAGAGTTGATACCATAATGGGTGGGTGGGGTGGTTACTTTGGTGACAATAAGGCCAGGGAATGGATGTGGCAGCTCATGTTACTGCCAGTGCTTGTGGTAATATTTGGACCCGAAAGAGCGGCTGATAATACTAGGATGCTTACCAGGAAGTGGAACACAGCTTTGAGGAACCAGGATTACAAGAACATGGCTATAAAAGATGGTTATACTAGAAGCTATGGGGAGCTCAAAGGCTATAGGAATCGAAGACATAAGTTTACCAGTTATAATGTAGTTAATTTATTTCCTTGTGTTATGTTTGTGTGCAGGTATGGTTGGTTTTCGTTATTTTTGTTATTTAGGATTGGTTGTATAGATTGGATTGAACTTATGGACGGAATCACCTAAGTGGTGTTTATTTGGTTTGGTTTTTCAGGCCCTAGCGGGTTTCTGGCCTTAGGGGAATGTCATTTGGCTAGCTGCTAGACTCTCCCGTCTTTTGTACTTATTTCTTTTAATTAATAAAATTTACCTGGGGTACCGTCCCCTTTCCCAAAAAAAAAAAAACCCTAAACCCTAAACCCTAAGGATTCTCATTTGTGGCGTTTTTTGTGTGTGAAAACTAAGGTGCGAATTCGGCGATTGGGGTTTCTCCGCCGATCTAGGGTTTCTCCGGCCAAGGGGTGGCCGGCCTAGGGTAGTTTGAGGGTGTGTGTTTAAGTGCTGTCCTTGGTTTACTTCCTGATGATGGATCTCGTCCACAATGAGGCTGGGAAGGATAAAGATCCGCCGGATATTCATGACAAGAGCAAGTTCTGGGGTAATGATGAAAGCGATAATGAATACCAATCAGACAAGGAGATTGAGGCCGATCGGAATCATTGTAGAGAAGGTAACAGAGGCAGCAATAATGATGACAGTCGAGATATAGCCCAGAACCCTACGTGTGTTGTGGGAAAATCGATTCATCGATATAGTCTCCGAAGCGAAGGCGGAGGAATCTCGGGTAACCCGAAGGTAAACGCTTCCCCAAAGAAAGCTAAACTTGCACGCAAAAAATCGGTGATCAAAGATGTCGAATACTACAAGAATAATAAAGAGAACCTATCGGAGAATATGGACGATATCTCGTGCATGGGGGAATCGGATACTAATACTTCGGTATTGCATGAGAATCATGCTCCGATACATCATATGGTGTCACCGGGAGTGGTGAACCCCGAAAATAATCAGCGTGCTGATTCAGGGATCAATTTACGTGAAGAAAAAATATTGGGTGGGGAAACAATCTTTGTTGAATCGGCGACTAAGACCAGGGATGAAGATTTGAATGTGGTATTCTTAAACAAGGAATATTTCGGTGATTCTATCTTGGATAACCTATCAAGAATGAACTCAGCCACGATTCCTATGAATCTTGAAGAAGAAGGAGAAATTGAAGTGAACTCGGATCAAAGTGATAAATCTAGATCCGTTTTTCAGGAAGGGGTGGAAACTGCAGGTAACCCGTTACTGTTCCAGTTAAATTCTCAGACATGTGAAACCAAGGAAAATACTAAGGATGCTTGGAAACAATTCTGCCATAGTCCGGTGCATATTCAATGGCCAAAGAACTGGGGTAGCACTACCGACTTAGATCCAAATAACTCATTCTGGTCAGCTAGCATAGAGAAGGCGAAACACAACAGGAGAAAGGAGTCTAATGAAAGAAGCATTGATATCTACTCAGCATTGTTTCGTGATACTATCACACAGGTTAGCACTAATTCGGTTACTTTTTTTACTGACTATGATAAATTGATTGAAGGTCTTTCCAAATGGATGGGGAACCACAAAATTACGGATCATGGAGCTTGGAGGAAAATAAAAGGTGCTAATGGTTCCAAAGGCCTTTGGTTGGAAGTGGAGAAGAATGCTTGCTATCCGGAAGAATATGCTCACAGGAAAAATAATAAAAAAGAGGACTAAAGGAAACAACTTGGGCAAGAATCCACTGGCAAGGGGAGCAACCAACACAGATAGTGAAATGGTAGAACCGGGAGGGAACACTCAAAGGACAAGGCATAAGATTTGGTTCTCTAAAAATCGAAGACATAAGATTCAACAACAACATTGACAGTATAATTAGGAGGCTTCTCTTTGCTGCCACGGTTTACCACATTTGGCGTGAAAGAAATAAAAGATTGTTCCAGACCCAGGCTAGTTTGGTTAACATCATTACTCAAGCAGTTGAAGATAGTGTGAAATCTAGACTAAAGGGCCTGATCATAAAATGTACCGACAGATCGATGATACTTGCGGAGAAATGGGGATACTACGTGCATCACAAGAACCATAATAAAAACATTGCTAATGGACACTAGACGTGTGAGAAAGGAAGACGGGGTAACGAGGTACCAGAATTTCTGGATACAAATTTCACCACTTACTGAGAATCCTTAGAATTTTTAGGGCTGGAAAAAAGTTTGAGTGCTGGATTATTCTACTCCGTGTAGTGGGACGGGATGGGCTGGACCGTTGGTTTGTTTACGGGAAGGATGGGAATAGGGGTGGTACACATAGCACACATAACAACCCGTTTCGGAGAGATGTGAGGTTAACAAAAACTAAAGGTTGGACTAAATGCTTTATTCATAACTATTGTATTTTCTGCAGGTGGATTACTTTTTTGGCTGGATCAAGGTATTGTGCTTGCATGGGCGGTGTGACATGCAGCTAATACGCTACAATGGGAACAAGGGAGGGGGTTGGTACAAATCACACACTGAACACCACTAAAAAGAGATGTCAGAGTTTGTTTGTTCCATTCTGGCAGTTCGGAAGAGTTTGGTTGGGTGGGAATGGTTTGGCCCTTCTATGTTTTTTAGGGAGATCGGGACAATGGGTTGGTACAATACGCACACACTACACCAGAGAATTTAAGAGTTGGGTGAGGTTTGCTAACATAGAAGGGAAATTCTGGGAGAAACCTAGGTTCTTTTGGCCATGGGATTGGTTTATCGAGACTTGCATGGAGAGAGGTGTTTCCATGCAGTCTACGTCGGGGTATGCCGGGGCCAAAAATGGTACACGTAACACACTAAGCACCACCGTTTGGAGTGTTGAGGGTGAGTGGTTCCATTGGGTAATCGGTTTTGGGATGGGCCTATTATGGGTATGTCAGGGAAGGTTGGGGGGGCATGGTACACAGTGCACACGAGCTACCACCAAAAAGAGGGATGTGAGGTTTAAATCCATAATAGGACGGGACGGATCATTGATTGAGATATGGGGATTGGTCGGGTGGTCTTTAATTTGTGACAGGTTCGAAGGAATGAGGCTTGAAAAGGGTAACGAGGTCCCTCCTCGACAGCTGGTAAAGCAAATTTGGAGATCTAGCGGGAAAAGAGAAGAACTGAGACCAAAAGGAAATAGGCAAACAAAATCAGCCTGGATATAAAAAGGTGGAATCAACTTGAAAAAATGGGAGCAACGAGGAAGATATATTGCAAAACAGGTTAAAAGGTGGTGGACTCAAAAAAAACCATAATGGTTTTAAGTTAAAAAAAAAAAGGAGTTGTGGGGGTTCTAATCGGAAACACCCCCCGGATAACCGAAGTGATTTTAGGGACGAGGATCATCAAAGAGAGACAAATAAGGTTACTGGGCTAAAGGATCACAAATACGGATATGATCTGACGACCATTCCCGGCCTAGTCTACAAATGTCAAAAACACCGACATAATCTTCAGGATTACCTTTCTAACTGTTATTTTTATCTTAGTGTGTATATTTGGATAGGTAGGATTTTGGATTATTTGTATGGTATGAATAGAACTGGTGTATTACTGTGGTTCGAACTTATGGACGGAATCACCTGATTTGGGTGTGCCCGGTTTTGCGGGGTTTGGCGGGTTTCTAACTTGGGGGAATTGTCCCTTGGTTGGCTGCTGGTCTCCTGATCTTGTTCTTAATTTTTTTTAATAAAATTTGCCTGTGGTACCGTCCCCTTTCCCAAAAAAAAACCCTAAACCCCTAACCCCTAAACCCCTAAACCCCTAACCCCTAACCCCTAAACCCTAAGCCCTAAGCCCTAACCCCTAAACCCCTAAACCCCTAAACCACTAACCCCTAAACCCTAAACCATAAACCCTAACCCCTAACCCCTAACCCAAAAACCCTAAACCCCTAACCCCTAACCACTAACCCCTAACGCCTAACCCCTAAACCCTAACCCATAAACCCTAAACCATAAACCCTAAACCCTAACCCCTAACCACTAACCCCTAAACCCTAACCCTTAAACCCTAAACCACAAACCCTAACCCCTAACCCCTAAACCCTAACATATTTTAGAAATTGGACCAAGGCCTGGGCTAGAGGTACTTGTGGAGAAAACAAACACTATATGTTTGGACGGCCTATGTATAAGGAAAGGATGAAGAGCAAGGAGTGGCACGAGTGGCATACGACAAAGCGAGCGCTAAATATTAAATGTGAAAAGTTTTCGGGTTATTATGTTAGCTATAATTGTGGTTGTTATGTGTGCTTAAGTAGTTATATTTGGTTGTGTAGTGGTAACAGTAGAAATGGTTATATGCTTTGGTTAGAACTAATGGACGGCATTACCTAATTTAGGGATGCTGGTTTTACGGGTTCTTGCGGGTTTCCAGCTCTGGGGTACTGTCCTTTAGTTGGCTGCTTGGTCCCCTCTTCTGTATTATTTATTTTTTTCTAATAAATTTTGCCTGGGGTACAGTCCCCTTTCCTAAAAAAAAACCCTAAACCCTAACCCCTAACTCCTAAACCCTAAACCCTAGGATTCTCATTTGTGTGTGCGCTAAGTGTGTGTTTTTTACGGTATGATTTAGGTGATTCAGAGAATTCGTGGGCGATCCAAGGTATTCCGGCAAGGCTGTGATCGGAAGTGAAGAGCTAGGCTTGATCTAGCTATCTATTCCAAGGACACATCTTTTATGGAGCACGTCAACAAGGAGAAACCTTTTGAATTGAAGTTCTTCGAACCGCCGGACCCAGGAGATTCGAAACCCGTGGAGGAGGAGATGAAAGATGTTGGGGCTGAGACACCAAGCTTGGCTGGTATGCTTACGACTGATAAGGTTACGATGAACATGGAATATGCGGGTGATTCCATACTGAATAATATTTTGATTCAGTCTTCGTGTGATGATGTGCTGATTGAAGGGGAAGAACAGGAAGTCTCATCAGATCAAAGCACGAAGCATCGGAGCTTTACGGATATGACCAGCGATAAGGTTAGTAATTGCAACATGCTGGAAATAACTAATATTGTTGGTTTCTTTCCAGGGATTACACATGTAAGTAAACAGGGTAATCAAAAACTTGCTTAAATTATCTATCCGAATAAATGGGAGGATATAGGAGGGGAAGAGGGCTGTCTAGAGGAGTGGGATGTGATAATGAATCGGAATAAGGAATGCTTGGATAATGAAAATTATCTGGGTATTGAAGAACTCAGAAAACGAATGCAAACAAGTTGGAATTGGGAGACTGATGAATTGGCAACTAGTTTTTGCTATAACAATAACCTGGCAATTTTGGGGCTGGAAAAATGGATAGGGAGTCATACCAGCTTATGTCGGTGGAGAAAAGGAAAACGAGGGACCAACAGGGCCAACAACAAATAAGGTTTGATATGGGGCATGGGGAATGTGATTTAAATGTGTGTCCTTTTGGTAGGAACAAGAAGGCGACAAAGAGTAAAAAAGATGCCCAGGGGGCCGAAAGCCTAGCTGACAATAGGGAAAGAACAAATATCAAGGAAACTCTCGATGAAAGAGGGACTAGGAAGCATTGGAGAATTTGGAGTTCGAAGAATAGGAAACCGGAGAAGAATATGCCTAAAAGCAAGCATCAGTTCCAGCGGGAGTTTATACCATGAAAACTTACACAAGATCCGATACTTGTTAATGAGTTCAACTTTGGTACTGGAAAAGGGAAAGAAATACACGTGGCTGATAAGGGTAAACTCAAAATATTCAACAATCCAGGATTAAGGAAAATCAAAGAAAAAGAAGCTAGGCTGTTGGAGATTGCTAAGAATATTAATGCCACGAGTGAAAACAACAAACTTATTAACTCCATTATGGGGTTGAAAAGGTCTCGGATAACCAGATTTTTCGCTAGAATGAATGAGGCAGGACATGTAATGATTGATGAAAATATGATTGAAAATGGTACGGAGGGGGGTGATCCCACGCCGGTGCCAATAACACTTAGGCAGACTTCGTATGCAAACAAAGTTACGGGACAGGAAGATACTCCTGGGGAAGACTTAGTCAAATTCTATCCTCCAACACTTACTGAAGATGGAAATATGATAGCATTGATTGAACCAAGATTCATCATCCAAGCAAAAGAAGAGTACAAGAATGTGTTATATGGCTACTTTATAGGGGAAGATCCGCCATTAAATTTTGCTAGATTCAACTTATACAAGATGTGGAAGCAGTATAGTATCATCGACATCTCTACAAATGGTACTGGGATATTCTTATTTAAATTTAAGGATCAAAAAGGACTAAATTATGTGTTGAAATTAGGGCCATGGATAGTGGCAAACATCCCGTTGAGCTTAAAGAAATGGGATCCGGGCATGAGTATGATTAAAGAGCCGCCAAGATCTGTTCCGATTTGGATGGTTTTAATGGACCTCCCTTTGGATCTCTTGTACACGGAGAGTATTTGTAGAGCTGCTAGTTGTGTGGGAAACCCGCTGACATTCGACAAGATTACTACAGCTAAGTGCCATAATAGAAAACAGTCGGGAGGATATGCTAGGGTGTTGGTTGAAATAAAATTTGAAACAAATCTGCAGGAAAAGGTTAAAGTCTGTTATCAAAGTGTGGATAATAGTGGGGAAAAATTAGTGGATATAAAGGCAGAGTATTTGAATGTCCCGCCGAAATGTGAACATTGTAAAGTCTTTGGCCATACAATGGGAAAGTGCAAAGTCAGACCCCGAACAGAAGCGGAGAAAGAGCAAAACAAAGAAGAACAACTCTCGAATACTAAGATGAAAACATCTACAGGAAGATAAACTAAGCAGGTTGATGAGGATGGGTTCACTCTAGTGCAACGAAGGAAAGTCACTATCCAGGGACATAGTGCTTCCCAGGGATTTCAGAAAGCTAATAGTACGAGTACTAGTCCGAATATCGTAAGGGGAAGCACAGATTATAGGAGACATGTGCAAACGTAAAGAAATAATCACCAAACAGATATGAGAAACAGGAATGTTACGATTGGAGGAAAGCCTATGGATATTCCGGAGAGTTCTAGAATTAATTAGCACACAAACCCCACTATAGCAAAACCAAGGAATCAAGAAGAGAAAGGGAGGCAGGGAATATTCAAGCCAAGTGGTACCATGGGGAACGATTCGGCTAAAGGAATGCAAAGGAATGGTCATCCGAATGTTACGGTTACTGAGACGTCAAATAGGTTTATGCTATTGGATGAAGAGGGGAATGAGCTAGAAGGGGACATGGGAACTGTAAGCAAGGATACTCGGGAAGATATCAGCCTAGTTGAATCGAATGCTAGATGGGCTAGAAAGCAAGAAAGAAACCTTAACATTAGTTATAGCCAGACTTTGAATCAAGACCAGAGAATAGAAGCAAAAAGGTATGTCATTCAAAAGCAGCTTCCAGATCCTGAAATCTTAGGTGTTTGGCCAAAACAACAATTAAACTACTTTAAACAGCTATGCCACTTATACGAGTACGGGGAAGGTTTTCGCTGGGCCAGCTATGTAAGAGAAGAGGAATTGGATAGTGATGATGCTAATGCGGCAATACATAGTCAGTACTGTGAGGAGGTAGATTCTGAATCGAATGCTACTGCCACCTTCTTGAAGGATGATAACCTCAACCAATACCAGGCACCTTCTGAGGGAATGACCATTGTTGAAGGGGTTGATCAAGTTCAGATGGACATGGATATAGTCCAAGCTGGAAATATCGGATTAGAAATTAATGGAGCTTAAGATTTTGGCGTGGAACGTTCGGGGTATAAATAGTCGGAATCACGAGTACCATCTTATTCGGATCATGCAGGAACAGGAGGTGAGTGTGTGTGGTATAGTGGAATCTCGGGTAGTGGCAAGTAAAATAAAAGATGCTTGTAAACGGGTCTTTAGAAGTTGGGATTGGACATCGAATATGAATCATTGTAGCAATTGGGCTCGTATTATTCTTGGTTGGGATCCCAAAGTGCTAGATTTAATTGTGGTGGATCAGTCAGAACAAGTTATTCACTGTCTACTTAAGCCCATAACTTGTGCTAACCAGTTTTATTGCTCGTTCATATATGGTCAAGTTAAAACCCAGGGACGAAAAATGCTATGGAGAAATCTTGATCAGTTTAATCAGTTGGTCAGCACGGATCCTTGGCTATTATTGGGTGATTTCAATGTGGTCCGAGACCCGTCAGAAAATTCAGAGGGGGGTTCTATGATAACTAGAGGAATGGAGGAATTTCAAGAGTGTTGTACTTCGATTGGGATTGAGGATACCCAGTATAAGGGACTTAAATTTACGTGGAATAAATCTCCTGGTAACATGACAGGGTTGCTAAAGAAATTGGATCGGGCCATGATTAATTGCCACTTCTCCTCAAGTTTCCCCATAACATTAACGAAATTCCTTCCTTATGCCACTTCAGACCATTCCCCGGTGGTGGTCACTATTCCGGCTATCAAAAAGAAGTGGCATCCGAGGCCGTTTAAATTTATGAACCATCTTACTCGAAAAAAGGGCTTTCACGCTATTGTCCGGGAAGGATGGAACATGAATATCAGTGGATGCAGTATGTTCAGAGTGGTTAAGAAATTACAAGGGTTAAAAAGTGGATTAAGGAAATTTGGCAACTCTAAGGGAAACATGGCAGAAACCATAATACGCACGAGGATTGAGCTTGAAAAGGTTCAAGTGGAAGTTGAAAAAGAATATGCTAATGTGCATCTTCGGGAAGAAGAAGGGGCTTACATACAAGCTCTAAAGCAGTTAACGATGGAGGAAGAGCTTATGCTTAAGCAGCGGGCTAAAGTGAGATGGTTAAGAGAGGGAGATCAGAACACAAAGTATTTCCATAATGTCATTAAAGGGTCGTATCAGCGAAATCGAATTACTTCGATTAGTAATCTGGATGGACAATACTTTCAGGGAGATGAGGTGGCTAACCAATTTGCTCTATTCTATACGAGCCTGCTAGGTAAAAAAGACTCTACTGTTCCTATTGACCAACCTGCCCATTTATTTACCAACAAGATATCTCCAACTCTAGCTAATCATATGGTTCGGGAGGTGACTAAGGAAGAAATAAAGATGGCAATGTTTAGCATCGAAGATGATAAAGCGCCGGGCCCGGATGGCTTCACATCTAGATTCTTCAAGTCAGCATGGGGCATAGTAGGAGACGAGGTGTGTGAGGCTGTTATGGATTTTTTCTATAATGGAAAAATGCTGAAACAAATTAATGCAGCAATAATATCTCTTATCCCGAAGAGTCCTAGCCCTCAAACAGTGGCAGATTTTAGACCTATTTCGTGTTGCAATGTGCTGTATAAATGCATTACTAAGATCTTATGTGAGCGAATTAAGGAAGGGCTGCCCATGATAGTTGATGAATGTCAAAGTGCACTCATACCAGGAAGACAAATTAGTGATAATATTCTTCTTTCACAGCAGCTTGTTAGGAATTATCACAGGAACCGTGGGGATGCTAAGGTAGCTTTAAAGATTGATATTCAAAAAGCCTATGATACAGTGGATCATGAATTTATCCACCAATGTCTAGTCTACTTTGGGTTTCACCCATGTATGCGACATTGGATAATGACTTGTCTAACCTCAGCCTCTTACTCAGTGAATGTTAACGGGGATTCGTTCGGGTTCTTTAAAGGGGAAAGAGGATTAAGACAAGGGGACCCTATGTCTCCTTACCTGTTTACCCTTGTTATGGAAGTGCTGAACCTGATGATCAGGAGAAGGATAACTAAGGATGGGAGATTTCGGTATCATTGGGGGTGTAAAAAACAACAAATAACTCACTTATGTTTTGCGGATGACTTGCTAGTTTTTGCTCATGCTGATTTGGAATTGGTTAAAACCATAAAAGCATCTATCGAAGAATTTAGTAGCACATCGGGCTAAAACCGAATTTTGACAAGAGTACTATCTTTATGGGAAATGTTAGGAGCCATGTTCAAGAAGAAATAAAGACTGTCATCCCGTTTCGTGTGGGGAAGCTCCCTGTGAAATACCTTGGCGTCCCGCTACTATCTAAGAGACTTTACTCCAGAGACTGTAGAAGTCTGATTGATAAAGTGAAAGCTAGAGTGAATGATTGGAAGAATAGGTTTTTATCTTTTGCGGGAAGACTCCAACTCATAAAATCGGTGCTATCTTCTTTACAAGTTTATTGGGCGATGGTTTTTTTACATCCTATAAATGTGATTCATGATATTTAAGGGCTGATGAGGAAATTCCTCTGGAGTAACTCGGATCAAGGTAGGGGTAAGGCTAGGGTGAGCTGGACTGAAGTCTGTAAGCCGAGGAAGCAAGGAGGACTGGGGATTAAATCACTTCGAACTAGAAATGAAGCACTTATGGCAAAACATGCATGGCAAGTTATCACAACTCGTGACACTATCTGGGTTAAATGGGAGCATCTTCATAAAATTAAAAACAGAAATTTTTGGGACATAAAAGTGGAGGATGGCGAGAGTTGGGGATGGAAGAATCTGTTAAAAAATAGGCACAAGATCCGACCTCATTGTATCAGCCTAATTGGGAATGGGAAGAATACTTCTATATGGTTTGACAAGTGGCATATTCATAGCCCCCTTGGGGAAATAATCACCAGTCGAGAGATTAACAAAGCCGAACTCAGTAGGGAAAGCAAAGTGTCTGACATTATGGAGAATGGCAACTGGAACTGGCCCGTAGGCTGGCAGGTTAAATACCCGTTCTTATGGGATCAGCCCCCACCAGTTCTTCATTCTGAAAGGCAAGATCAAATCAAATGGAAGGACAAAGATGGTAGAGTTGATATGTTTAGTACCAAGACTGCATTCAAAGACTTTAGTGAGACTCAGAATGAGATACCCTGGTATAAAACGGTATGGTTCAGCCAATGCATCCCTAGACATACCATTATTACTTAGCTGGCGATTAAGCAAAAACTGCTGACTCAAGATCGGCTAAGTAGGTGGGATAAAGATGATACTAAAAGGTGTAGGTTCTGCAAAACTCAGCAAGATAGTCATGCTCACCTGTTTTTCAGGTGTGACTATCCTAATCAGGTGTGGAATAATATGATCAAGCTGGGTAACCTCGGTCACCCTCCAGAAGGCTGGCTAGAATGTGTTCAGTTTCTCAATGGTCTTACAAGAGATAAATCGATAGATAGTGTGATCTGGAGACTGGTGTTTGCTGCTACGATTTATTACATATGGCAGGAACAGAATCATCGATTATTTCAGAATGTGGAGAGAACAGTGGAAGTTTTGAGCATTATAATAAAGGACGAGGTGAGTTATAGGCTAAAAGGCCAACGAATTAAAGAGAGCCCGAGATCGAAACAGCAGGCTACTATTTGGGGCTTTAACACGTATAAAACCCGAACACAATACACAGGTGGTCATGGATAGAAAAGGCGGGCGAAGTATTAGAAGGAAAGGTGCCGGCATAGGAGGGTCAAATCGAGCTAATGGGAACAAAAACAGTGGGCATATTGAAATGAGAATCCTTCCAAAACAACTTCACCAAATTCACTTGTTTCTGCCTTTATTTGTGAGTGTGTGGGGCATCTTGGGTTGGGGATGGGACCATTCTTGCTATGTCGGACTTGGTTTGGGCGGGGCTGGTACCAATGGCACACACCACACCACTACAAAGAGAGATGGGAGGTCTAGCAAGATGAAGGGAGGGCGAGTTTGGTTTTTCCTAATATATTCCATTTGTTTTTCTGTGTTCTGTTTGAATTATAGGTGGCTTCAGGTGGAAGGCCCAGGAATACTTTGGTGCATGGGGTGTGAGGCATGCATGCAAATTACTACAAAGGGATTATTAAGGGAGGGGGCTGGTACAAAGCACACACAGCGCACCACTTTAAAGAGGGATGAGAGATGGGAAAATGGGCAATGGGGACCTGAGAAGCTTAAGGATAATATGGGAGGGAATGGGTTGGCCTGGCAATACATATTGGGGAGACAAGGTTATTGGGCTGGTACACGTTGCACACTAGGCACAGTCTGGTTCTGGAGAGGTGGTAGGACTTTAAGTATTGCCAGGGGTGATATCGGGAAATTAAGTTGGGTTAAAACCCGAGCTGGTATTTACGTGAATTGCATGGGATTACTCTATCTGCATGCTACGTTTGGGTTAGTCAGGAATGGGGTTGGGAAACAAGACAAAAGAACCGCAATGTGGTCGAATATTAGGCTATGTATGAGTGGGATGGGGCTGGACCAGCTATGGGTGTCTGGTAGAAAGGGAATTAGGGTTGGTACATCTTGCACACAGAACACGGTGAGCTACTGGAGTGATAGAAGGTTTCGTCCCATAGCTGGGGAAATTGGGGGGGACATCTTCTCTTTTGAACCTTGGACTTGGCTCCTCGAGGCTTGCATGGGGAGAGCTGTTGACATGCAGTCTACGTCCGGAAAAGTCCGGGTTGGGTTTGGTACAAAATGCACACACTCCACCTCTTTTCTGAGTGCCGAGAGTGTGAGTTCTGGTGGGTTTATTCCGAGGGGTTGGGACCCGTTATGGTTACTCATGGTTGGGTCTGGGTGGTTAGGTACACATTGCACACGAGCAACCACTAAAAAGATAGATGGGAGATTCTTCACTATAACTGGAAGGGTTGGAACTGGGGGAAGACATCCGGGTTGGGATTTTGCTCTGTGGCGTGTTTTCCTTTAGCAGGTCGGGTGGTCTTGGCCCCGGGTTCGGTTAGATAATGATATGGTTCACACGAAGAAGCCTCAACGGTATCCGGCCTTGGCAGAATGGGATAAGCGGTTAACTGCCTATGTGGGAAACTCAGAAAGATATTGGTCCAATAACAACCTTGGTATGAGGAGGTGGATGTTAGTTAACGAGGACAGGCTATATATTGATCGTCTTGGAGTCCGAACTTTGCTCACCGGATGCATTGGAGCTATGTTAGTTGGACAACGGGACCGGCATATTAAACATGATAATAGTGGGACTAGCCGGTGCAAGGATATCATTCTAGTAACGAGTATGAAGAAGAATCCGGGGCATGGTCACAACAAAAACAAGCAAAGGAATAAAAGTAAACCTGTGTTTTATGCTGGTTATCTTATTAATTATGTTTGGTTATGGTTATGTAGGATCTGTGCTTACTTGTATTGTATGTCTAGTACTGGATGGGTGTTATGGTTAGAACTTATGGACGGAATCACCTGAGTTGGGTGTGCCCGGTTTTTCGGGGTCTGGCGGGTTTCTGACTTGGGGGTAATGTCTCCTCGTTGGTTGCTAGTCTCCTTATTTTGTACTTGATTTTATTTTAATAATATTTGCCTGAGGTACAGTCCCCTTTCCAAAAAAAAAAAAAAAAAAAACCCTAAGAAAATTCATTTGTCCATTTTCGACACACACTTAAGGTGTGAGAGAAACTCTCTCTCTCCCTTCTCTCCTAAAGCCGCCGGCCTCTACCCCCTCCGGCGTCTTTTCCAGCCTGTTTTCGGCTCTATTTCCGGCAGCTTGTCATCTACTTAGGTGATATCTCTTCATTCATTTGAAATCGGATTGAGAATAGGTGGTAGAGGTGTGGGTTAAGGCTGGTGGTGGAAGACTGAGTTCATGTGGGTAGGGTGGCGATTGGGGTTTCCTTCCGGATTCACTGATTATATCGAGTATTTCATGGAGTTCGTGATTCTATGTTCGTGTTTTGGGGATACTCGGAGGTGTATGGATGTTTGTTGAACTGGGAATGATCGGCTGTCGCCTTGTTTCTCTACGAGATCGTCTTCTATGTTGATTGATCGGCTGTCGTGGTGATTGTGTGCGAGATCGAGTACTGGTTCCATTCGTCTATGGTGTAGCCGCTGAACAGGTTCTATCTCCGATTCCGGGCTTCGTTTGTTTGGGGTGTATCGGGTGCCTAAGGGCTCGTTTGTTTAATCGAAACTTCGCTTTCCGATTTATGGCCGGAACCTATTCTCTTTGAAGTCGATTTGTACCTGGCGACTTTGGATTGATATGGGTTTGGGTCTGGTTGCTGTGTCTTTGCCACATTTGGCCGCTTGAAGGTAATCTGGATTTTGGTGTCTTTTCTGGTGAGTTGCGTTTTTCCGGTAGCTGGTAGTGTATTTTGGTGGTTCTAGTCCTTATTCTTCATGCTGCTACAGTGTCGGATTTAGGTTTTTAACTCAGATTCGGTATTGTGGGTTGAATTTGGGGTGTTTCGAGTGAAATACGGTTTTCCAGCGGCCGGAATACTTGCCTGCCGGAAAGGCGGCTGGGATTGATTGATGGGACTTCATCGGATGTCGGCTGGTCATTGCGATTAGGGTTTCCCATTTGAACCGGGTTTCAGGTCTGTGCCGGTTTTTTCTTCTGATTGGGCCTAGTCTTGGGCTTAATGAAGAATGAATATGCTATTGGACTGATGAAATTTTATTTGTTTTGGGCTGGACTGCTTGGGCTTGCATCTGGAATGGAGGCTTTCTTTCTGCTCGGACTGATTGACAATTTTTGGACCAGCTATTGGGCCTGATGCGTTTCTTTATTGGATTATTTGCTTGGGCCAGATTTGTTTTTATTTGTTTGGGCCTGTTTACTGCTAGGTAGTGGTGCATAAAAAAACCGGTTTTTTTTTTAACCCGGTCCAAACCGGCAAACCGGTTTGGGTTAAACCGGTTTGGACCAAACCGGTTCGGGTTACCCAAAAACCGCCGGTTTGATGCTTTCTGGATGAGATCGGGTTAGGGACCGGTTCAAACAAACCGGTTTGATAAACCGGTTTTCGAGCTGGGCAAAAAAAGAGCCGTTGGGGAACAGCTATATGGCCGTTGGGGTCGATTTTAGCCGTTTTTTTTGCTCCATTTGCACCCTTAAAACACTATAAATATGTGGGGGTGTTTAGGGTTGATCACACCTCTCTTTACACCCTCTAATCTCTAAAACCGCTCTTTAAACCCGTCAACAACGAGGTTGATCTTGGAATATCCGAACCAGTCACCGATGAAGAACTAGCCGAAGATGCAAGGCTACGAAACATTAGTTCCGAATACAACGCACAAGAATAATCAATCAATATTCCAAAAAATAAAACGTTGAACTTAATGTTTTATATTTGTTATATTTTTGTAATGTTTTACAATTTTATAAATTTATCTTGTCATGTTTTTTAATTTCCAAACTTTCCAAATATTAATAAACGTTGAACTTTAAGTATTAATGTTGCTATATTTTTTTTTGGATTTAATATTAAAAATTTAAAATTTATTTGAATTTTTTTTTTTTTAATAAAAACCGGTTTAAAACCAACCCTAACCGGTTTGACCGGTTTGACATTTCTCATTACTAAAACCGGTTTAACCCGAACTGGTTTGGGTCCAAACCGGTTTTGCCTTTTCGTTAACCAAACCGGTTCGGGTCGGGTTGAACCGGTTTGGGTTAAAAAACCGATTTGTGCACCTCTGCTGCTAGGTTCATTAAAATTTGGATTGAAGTTTTATTTTGTTTAGGCCGATTGGGCCTAGTATATTTTGATTCTTATTTTATTTGGCCTGGGAGGTTTTTTATATTGGGCCTGGTATGCTTCTGGATGGCTTGTTGGGCTGCGTCTGGTTTGGGCCTGCAATCAGATTTTCAGGACTTGTTTGGTGGATTTATTTTCTTTAGGCCATCTAACTTGACTGGATTTTTTATGGATTGGGCCATGTGTTTGGGCCTTCAAAGTTTCGGGATTCATTGGGCCTGTTCGTGATATTTATGATGGGCCTAATCAAATTTGCATCTCTCTTAATTTTGGGCCTGCTATTTGCATGATATATTTGTTTTGGGTCTATACCCGTAGGCCTGTTTACTGCTGGGTTTGGTATTGATTGGGCCTACTCTTGTGGCATGGATTGCATTATAACCTTAGGCCTGTTTAATGCTGGGTTGGGTTTTAGATTTGGACCTCCGGAGTTTACTTTTGTACTGAGTATTGTTTATTGGTTATCTTGGGCCTGGATGGTTAGGGTTATTGCTTCCACATTCGGGTCTGATTGCTACGCTTGTTGATGGACTTTGAAAACTGGAAGTCTGAGTACGGTTTCTTTTGCCCATTTTTATATGTTTTAAGTTAGTTGGGCCTGTGTAACTAGTTTGCTTCATTTGGACCTGCGTGTCCTACTATGTTCTATTTTGTTTGGTTTTGATTCCACGGTCTTTCCCCCTCTTAGGTAAAATGCCTTGGAGGGGGGAGATGCGTTTATCTTGTAATCTCTTTTTTAGTTCTTAATAAAAGTTTGTCAGGGCACTTCCCTTTCCTAAAAAAAAAACCCTAAACCCTAAACCATGAACTCAAACTCGTTCTTCCTTGTTTCGTCACCAAATCAGGTAATTGTTATGGCCAAAAGCCTCGTTTTCATTCAAGGATCAAAAGCCCTCTGTCAATTTACAATGACAGAGGGATATTCACTTCGTATTTGAAGGATTTCGATTCTAGGGTTCATACGGGAATTACGGTTGTTTCGGGAATGTGTTTATAAAATTTTTTTCTGAGTTTAATCTCAGCGAGGTCGTAGCCGGGTGGTTAGTGCATGTGTGTGTGGACTTGGGTGGCCCGGGTTCGAATCCGGCCAACCGAAGATTTGTGTTTTATTTTTTTATGCTTTTAAAACAATTTTAGAAAACTTTCCTTTATTTTTATAAAATCTGTTATGTCTTTATAAACTTAAAACTGGATTTTTATTTATACTTTTATTTCCAGAAAGTATTTTTAATTAATTAAAACCTAGTTAAAACTCATTTAATCTTTAATATTAAATACTTAAACTTTTATAAAAGCTATAAAATAATCTGGAATTATATAATAAAGTCAGAAAACTTAATATACTATTTATTTTCTATAATAAATAAAATCTTTTGTTTTAAACTTTAATATTAATTATAGACTTCAAATTAAACAGAAAACTTACATAATTGTTATAAAATCAAAAAATTTATAAAACTTATACTTTTACTTTATAAATTAGAAACTTATAAGTTTGTACACTTTTGTAAGACTTATAGATTTAAAACTTAAAGCTTAAGTAATTATTTAATTAAAACAGAGAAATAAATACACTTTTATTCTTTAAAAAAATTGAATAGCTATAAACTTAAAAACTTTATAAAAACTTTAAAACACTTATAAAGAAAGCCTAAAATTATTTAAAATGCTTATACATTTGTAATTAACAAGGAATCATTTTATAAACTTATAATTGTAATTTATTTATTTAAACTTTTAAACACTTTCTAAATATTTTTTTAAAATAATTACAAGTCATATCTTAGAAAATGAATACTTAATGATTAAAATACTTTAAATAATTTTCACGGATTCATAATGATCATTTTAGTTAAGATAAGTATTTATTTTCAAACTCTTATCCTTAAAAATTATTTATTTACTCCTTTAGATAATTATTATTTATACTTAATAATTAATTAAGCAATTAGATAATTATTATTAATAATTTATCCTAAACAAATTATTTAACCTTACTAGATAATTATTTATTATCCTTGATACTCGTTTATTCTTTACTTAATTAATATTTTTATTTGTGATACTTGAAAAACTATTTAAATTTATTATTTATCATGTATAGACTATAATTAGTTAATTTAAAACTTATTTAAACTTCAAACTTGATAAACTTTATAATACTTGTTTAAAAGACTTGTTATAACATAAACTAGAGAACACAATCATTCCCGCCTTCCCATTTGAAACTCTAGTCAATCTTAAATCTTGAATCCGTGTCATAGATTTTAGAAACAAACCTTAAACTTTAGACATGTTATTAGGCTGTTGTGAGGATATCCTACCACAAAGCTCTACTACCCTTATTCTTTGTCGGACACTCTTACATCATCTCATGTGAGTATACTTAGCCCATTTTTGTTTTGTTTTGGTTTATAAACTTGGGGTGGAACATATATCAAACTTTTAGACTTATACAATTCATACACAACTATGTCTATATGCTTTCTATGTGTTATATGCTTTTGAGACTTGTATTCTTTGTCGGGGCTGGTACACCTTTCACACGTAACACCCTTCTTTGGAGTGATGTACGGATATACCGTACATATGGATTTTATTATGGGAAGGGTGGTCCGGGTTGGGCTAATAGTTTTTTTAGTATTATTTGCAGGTTATATGCTCGAGGGAAAATCGTAAGCCGGGATGGTTTTGGGAGGGCTTTGTGTGTGAAAATAATTGGGGCTAGCAATGGGAAGTCTTGGGTACACATTTTCGAGGTTTGCATTGTGAGTTTTGTTTACATGCAACCTACGTCGGGATGTGCCCAGGCTGGGGCTGGTACACAGGGCACATTATCCACTTTGTTTTGGACTGTTGAGAGTGAGATTAGTTTTGGGATAGTTTCTCCTGGTTTGGGTCCATTATGGTTTCTCCCGGGAAGGGATGGTGGGGATGGTACTAAATGCACACGCGCCACCACCAAAAAGAGCGACGTGAGAGTTGATACCATAATGGGTGGGTGGGGTGGTTACTTTGGTGACAATAAGGCCAGGGAATGGATGTGGCAGCTCATGTTACTGCCAGTGCTTGTGGTAATATTTGGACCCGGAAGAGCGGCTGATAATACTAGGATGCTTACCAGGAAGTGGAACGCAGCTTTGAGGCACCAGGATTACAAGAACATGGCTATAAAAGATGGTTATACTAGAAGCTATGGGGAGCTCAAAGGCTATAGGAATCGAAGACATAAGCTTACCGGTTATAATGTAGTTAATTTATTTCCTTGTGTTATGTTTGTGTGCAGGTATGGTTGGTTTTCGTTATTTTTGTTATTTAGGATTGGTTGTATAGATTGGATTGAACTTATGGACGGAATCACCTAAGTGGTGTTTATTTGGTTTGGTTTTTCAGGCCCTAGCGGGTTTCTGGCCTTAGGGGAATGTCATTTGGCTAGCTGCTAGACTCTCCCGTCTTTTGTACTTATTTCTTTTAATTAATAAAATTTACCTGGGGTACCGTCCCCTTTCCCAAAAAAAAAAACCCTAAACCCTAAACCCTAAGGATTCTCATTTGTGGCGTTTTTTGTGTGTGAAAACTAAGGTGCGAATTCGGCGATTGGGGTTTCTCCGGCAATCTAGGGTTTCTCCGGCCAAGGGGTGGCCGGCCTAGGGTAGTTTGAGGGTGTGTGTTTAAGTGCTGTCCTTGGTTTACTTCCTGATGATGGATCTCGTCCACAATGAGGCTGGGAAGGATAAAGATCCGCCGGATATTCATGACAAGAGCAAGTTCTGGGGTAATGATGAAAGCGATAATGAATACCAATCAGACAAGGAGATTGGGGCCGATCGGAATCATTGTAGAGAAGGTAACAGAGGCAGCAATAATGATGACAGTCGAGATATAGCCCAGAACCCTACGTGTGTTGTGGGAAAATCGATTCATCGATATAGTCTCCGAAGTGAAGGCGGAGGAATCTCGGGTAACCCGAAGGTAAACGCTTCCCCAAAGAAAGCTAAACTTGCACGCAAAAAATCGGTGATCAAAGATGTCGAATACTACAAGAATAATAAAGAGAACCTATCGGAGAATATGGACGATATCTCGTGCATGGGGGAATCGGATACTAATACTTCGGTATTGCATGAGAATCATGCTCCGATACATCATATGGTGTCACCGGGAGTGGTGAACCCCGAAAATAATCAGCGTGCTGATTCAGGGATCAATTTACGTGAAGAAAAAATATTGGGTGGGGAAACAATCTTTGTTGAATCGGCGACTAAGACCAGGGATGAAGATTTGAATGTGGTATTCTTAAACAAGGAATATTCCGGTGATTCTATCTTGGATAACCTATCAAGAATGAACTCAGCCACGATTCCTATGAATCTTGAAGAAGAAGGAGAAATTGAAGTGAACTCGGATCAAAGTGATAAATCTAGATCCGTTTTTCAGGAAGGGGTGGAAACTGCAGGTAACCCGTTACTGTTCCAGTTAAATTCTCAGACATGTGAAACCAAGGAAAATACTAAGGATGCTTGGAAACAATTCTGCCATAGTCCGGTGCATATTCAATGGCCAAAGAACTGGGGTAGCACTACCAACTTAGATCCAAATAACTCATTCTGGTCAGCTAGCATAGAGAAGGCGAAACACAACAGGAGAAAGGAGTCTAATGAAAGAAGCATTGATATCTACTCAGCATTGTTTCGTGATACTATCACACAGGTTAGCACTAATTCGGTTACTTTTTTTACTGACTATGATAAATTGATTGAAGGTCTTTCCAAATGGATGGGGAACCACAAAATTACGGATCATGGAGCTTGGAGGAAAATAAAAGGTGCTAATGGTTCCAAAGGCCTTTGGTTGGAAGTGGAGAAGAATGCTTGCTATCCGGAAGAATATGCTCACAGGAAAAATAATAAAAAAGAGGACTAAAGGAAACAACTTGGGCAAGAATCCACTGGCAAGGGGAGCAACCAACACAGATAGTGAAATGGTAGAACCGGGAGGGAACACTCAAAGGACAAGGCATAATATTTGGTTCTCTAAAAATCGAAGACATAAGATTCAACAACAACATTGACAGTATAATTAGGAGGCTTCTCTTTGCTGCCACGGTTTACCACATTTGGCGTGAAAGAAATAAAAGATTGTTCCAGACCCAGGCTAGTTTGGTTAACATCATTACTCAAGCAGTTGAAGATAGTGTGAAATCTAGACTAAAGGGCCTGATCATAAAATGTACCGACAGATCGATGATACTTGCGGAGAAATGGGGATACTACGTGCATCACAAGAACCATAATAAAAACATTGCTAATGGACACTAGACGTGTGAGAAAGGAAGACGGGGTAACGAGGTACCAGAATTTCTGGATACAAATTTCACCACTTACTGAGAATCCTTAGAATTTTTAGGGCTGGAAAAAAGTTTGAGTGCTGGATTATTCTACTCCGTGTAGTGGGACGGGATGGGCTGGACCGTTGGTTTGTTTACGGGAAGGATGGGAATAGGGGTGGTACACATAGCACACATAACAACCCGTTTCGGAGAGATGTGAGGTTAACAAAAACTAAAGGTTGGACTAAATGCTTTATTCATAACTATTGTATTTTCTGCAGGTGGATTACTTTTTTGGCTGGATCAAGGTATTGTGCTTGCATGGGCGGTGTGACATGCAGCTAATACGCTACAATGGGAACAAGGGAGGGGGTTGGTACAAATCACACACTGAACACCACTAAAAAGAGATGTCAGAGTTTGTTTGTTCCATTCTGGCAGTTCGGAAGAGTTTGGTTGGGTGGGAATGGTTTGGCCCTTCTATGTTTTTTAGGGAGATCGGGACAATGGGTTGGTACAATACGCACACACTACACCAGAGAATTTAAGAGTTGGGTGAGGTTTGCTAACATAGAAGGGAAATTCTGGGAGAAACCTAGGTTCTTTTGGCCATGGGATTGGTTTATCGAGACTTGCATGGAGAGAGGTGTTTCCATGCAGTCCACGTCGGGGTATGCCGGGGCCAAAAATGGTACACGTAACACACTAAGCACCACCGTTTGGAGTGTTGAGGGTGAGTGGTTCCATTGGGTAATCGGTTTTGGGATGGGCCTATTATGGGTATGTCAGGGAAGGTTGGGGGGGGGCATGGTACACAGTGCACACGAGCTACCACCAAAAAGAGGGATGTGAGGTTTAAATCCATAATAGGACGGGACGGATCATTGATTGAGATATGGGGATTGGTCGGGTGGTCTTTAATTTGTGACAGGTTCGAAGGAATGAGGCTTGAAAAGGGTAACGAGGTCCCTCGTCGACAGCTGGTAAAGCAAATTTGGAGATCTAGCGGGAAAAGAGAAGAACTGAGACCAAAAGGAAATAGGCAAACAAAATCAGCCTGGATATAAAAAGGTGGAATCAACTTGAAAAAATGGGAGCAACGAGGAAGATATATTGCAAAACAGGTTAAAAGGTGGTGGACTCAAAAAAAACCATAATGGTTTTAAGTTAAAAAAAAAGAGTTGTGGGGGTTCTAATCGGAAACACCCCCCGGATAACCGAAGTGATTTTAGGGACGAGGATCATCAAAGAGAGACAAATAAGGTTACTGGGCTAAAGGATCACAAATACGGATATGATCTGACGACCATTCCCGGCCTAGTCTACAAATGTCAAAAACACCGACATAATCTTCAGGATTACCTTTCTAACTGTTATTTTTATCTTAGTGTGTATATTTGGATAGGTAGGATTTTGGATTATTTGTATGGTATGAATAGAACTGGTGTATTACTGTGGTTCGAACTTATGGACGGAATTACCTGATTTGGGTGTGCCCGGTTTTGCGGGGTCTGGCGGGTTTCTAACTTGGGGGAATTGTCCCTTGGTTGGCTGCTGGTCTCCTGATCTTGTTCTTAATTTTTTTTAATAAAATTTGCCTGTGGTACCGTCCCCTTTCCCAAAAAAAACCCTAAACCCCTAAACCCCTAACCCCTAAACCCTAAGCCCTAAGCCCTAACCCCTAAACCCCTAAACCCCTAACCCTAAACCCCTAAACCACTAACCCCTAAACCCCTAAACCCTAAACCATAAACCCTAAACCCTAACCCCTAACCCAAAAACCCTAAACCCCTAACCCCTAACCACTAACGCCTAACCCCTAAACCCTAACCCATAAACCCTAAACCCTAACCCCTAACCCTTAACCACTAACCCCTAAACCCTAACCCCTAAACCCTAAACCATAAACCACAAACCCTAACCCCTAACCCCTAAACCCTAACATATTTTAGAAATTGGACCAAGGCCTGGGCTAGAGGTACTTGTGGAGAAAACAAACACTATATGTTTGGACGGCCTATGTATAAGGAAAGGATGAAGAGCAAGGAGTGGCACGAGTGGCATACGACAAAGCGAGCGCTAAATATTAAATGTGAAAAGTTTTCGGGTTATTATGTTAGCTATAATTGTGGTTGTTATGTGTGCTTAAGTAGTTATATTTGGTTGTGTAGTGGTAACAGTAGAAATGGTTATATGCTTTGGTTAGAACTAATGGACGGCATTACCTAATTTAGGGATGCTGGTTTTACGGGTTCTTGCGGGTTTCCAGCTCTGGGGTACTGTCCTTTAGCTGGCTGCTTGGTCCCCTCTTCTGTATTATTTATTTTTTTCTAATAAATTTTGCCTGGGGTACAGTCCCCTTTCCTAAAAAAAACCCTAAACCCTAACCCCTAACTCCTAAACCCTAAACCCTAGGATTCTCATTTGTGTGTGCGCTAAGTGTGTGTTTTTTACGGTGTGATTTAGGTGATTCAGAGAATTCGTGGGCGATCCAAGGTATTCCGGCAAGGCTGTGACCGGAAGTGAAGAGCTAGGCTTGATCTAGCTATCTATTCCAAGGACACATCTTTTATGGAGCACGTCAACAAGGAGAAACCTTTTGAATCGAAGTTCTTCGAACCGCCGGACCCAGGAGATTCGAAACCCGTGGAGGAGGAGATGAAAGATGTTGGGGCCGAGACACCATGCGAAGGGAAGGATGGGAATGACCCTCGACTATCGCCGAGGTTAACCAGACTCGTCGAGGAGCAAGGTATTAATCGGTACAGGTTACGTAGTGGTCATGAATCTGGGAAAGGGCCGCTTCGACACCATGCGGCAAAAGCCAAACTGATGAAACCGGATAGAAGACGCCGGAATAAACAATCGTACTCCTTTGATAAGGAGAATCGGTCTATCAATATGACGGTACAACCTGAGGAGAATAACCTCTCCGGTCACGTGGTTGGTGAGGCTAATAATGCAGGTCAATCGATAGAGGAGGCCAACATGCAAAGTAATCTGCATGGGGACGTATCAGGGTCGGATGACACTACTATCTCACCTGCTTGTTGTAACATGGACAGAGATGAGATGCAACTGGGAGGTCCAAGCTTGGCTGGTATGCTTACGACTGATAAGGTTACGATGAACATGGAATATGCGGGTGATTCCATACTGAATAATATTTTTATTCAGTCTTCGTGTGATGATGTGCTGATTGAAGGGGAAGAACAGGAAGTCTCATCAGATCAAAGCACGAAGCATCGGACCTTTACGGATATGACCAGCGATAAGGTTAGTAATTGCAACATGCTGGAAATAACTAATATTGTTGGTTTCTTTCCAGGGATTACACATGTAAGTAAACAGGGTAATCAAAAACTTGCTTAAATTATCTATCCGAATAAATGGGAGGATATAGGAGGGGAAGAGGGCTGTCTAGAGGAGTGGGATGTGATAATGAATCGGAATAAGGAATGCTTGGATAATGAAAATTATCTGGGTATTGAAGAACTCAGAAAACGAATGCAAACAAGTTGGAATTGGGAGACTGATGAATTGGCAACTAGTTTTTGCTATAACAATAACCTGGCAATTTTGGGGCTGGAAAAATGGATAGGGAGTCATACCAGCTTATGTCGGTGGAGAAAAGGAAAACGAGGGACCAACAGGGCCAACAACAAATAAGGTTTGATATGGGGCATGGGGAATGTGATTTAAATGTGTGTCCTTTTGGTAGGAACAAGAAGGCGACAAAGAGTAAAAAAGATGCCCAGGGGGCCGAAAGCCTAGCTGACAATAGGGAAAGAACAAATATCAAGGAAACTCTCGATGAAAGAGGGACTAGGAAGCATTGGAGAATTTGGAGTTCGAAGAATAGGAAACCGGAGAAGAATATGCCTAAAAGCAAGCATCAGTTCCAGCTGGAGTTTATACCATGAAAACTTACACAAGATCCGATACTTGTTAATGAGTTCAACTTTGGTACTGGAAAAGGGAAAGAAATACACGTGGCTGATAAGGGTAAACTCAGAATATTCAACAATCCAGGATTAAGGAAAATCAAAGAAAAAGAAGCTAGGCTGTTGGAGATTGCTAAGAGTATTAATGCCACGAGTGAAAACAACAAACTTATTAACTCCATTATGGGGTTGAAAAGGTCTCGGATAACCAGATTTTTCGCTAGAATGAATGAGGCAGGACATGTAATGATTGATGAAAATATGATTGAAAATGGTACGGAGGGGGGTGATCCCACGCCGGTGCCAATAACACTTAGGCAGACTTCGTATGCAAACAAAGTTACGGGACAGGAAGATACTCCTGGGGAAGACTTAGTCAAATTCTATCCTCCAACACTTACTGAAGATGGAAATATGATAGCATTGATTGAACCAAGATTCATCATCCAAGCAAAAGAAGAGTACAAGAATGTGTTATATGGCTACTTTATAGGGGAAGATCCGCCATTAAATTTTGCTAGATTCAACTTATACAAGATGTGGAAGCAGTATGGTATCATCGACATCTCTACAAATGGTACTGGGATATTCTTATTTAAATTTAAGGATCAAAAAGGACTAAATTATGTGTTGAAATTAGGGCCATGGATAGTGGCAAACATCCCGTTGAGCTTAAAGAAATGGGATCCGGGCATGAGCATGATTAAAGAGCCGCCAAGTTCTGTTCCGATTTGGATGGTTTTAATGGACCTCCCTTTGGATCTCTTGTACACGGAGAGTATTTGTAGAGCTGCTAGTTGTGTGGGAAACCCGCTGACATTCGACAAGATTACTACAGCTAAGTGCCATAATAGAAAACAGGCGGGAGGATATGCTAGGGTGTTGGTTGAAATAAAATTTGAAACAAATCTGCAGGAAAAGGTTAAAGTCTGTTATCAAAGTGTGGATAATAGTGGGGAAAAATTAGTGGATATAAAGGCAGAGTATTTGAATGTCCTGCCGAAATGTGAACATTGTAAAGTCTTTGGCCATACAATGGGAAAGTGCAAAGTCAGACCCCGAACAGAAGCGGAGAAAGAGCAAAACAAAGAAGAACAACTCTCGAATACTAAGATGAAAACATCTACAGGAAGATAAACTAAGCAGGTTGATGAGGATGGGTTCACTCTAGTGCAACGAAGGAAAGTCACTATCCAGGGACATAGTGCTTCCCAGGGATTTCGGAAAGCTAATAGTACGAGTACTAGTCCGAATATCGTAAGGGGAAGCACAGATTATAGGAGACATGTGCAAACGTAAAGAAATAATCACCAAACAGATATGAGAAACAGGAATGTTACGATTGGAGGAAAGCCTATGGATATTCCGGAGAGTTCTAGAATTAATTAGCACACAAACCCCACTATAGCAAAACCAAGGAATCAAGAAGAGAAAGGGAGGCAGGGAATATTCAAGCCAAGTGGTACCATGGGTAACGATTCGGCTAAAGGAATGCAAAGGAATGGTCATCCGAATGTTACGGTTACTGAGACGTCAAATAGGTTTATGCTATTGGATGAAGAGGGGAATGAGCTAGAAGGTGACATGGGAACTGTAAGCAAGGATACTCGGGAAGATATCAGCCTAGTTGAATCGAATGCTAGATGGGCTAGAAAGCAAGAAAGAAACCTTAACATTAGTTATAGCCAGACTTTGAATCAAGACCAGAGAATAGAAGCAAAAAGGTATGTCATTCAAAAGCAGCTTCCAGATCCTGAAATCTTAGGTGTTTGGCCAAAACAACAATTAAACTACTTTAAACAGCTATGCCACTTATACGAGTACGGGGAAGGTTTTCGCTGGGCCAGCTATGTAAGAGAAGAGGAATTGGATAGTGATGATGCTAATGCGGCAATACATAGTCAGTACTGTGAGGAGGTAGATTCTGAATCGAATGCTACTGCCACCTTCTTGAAGGATGATAACCTCAACCAATACCAGGCACCTTCTGAGGGAATGACCATTGTTGAAGGGGTTGATCAAGTTCAGATGGACATGGATATAGTCCAAGCTGGAAATATCGGATTAGAGATTAATGGAGCTTAAGATTTTGGCGTGGAACGTTCGGGGTATAAATAGTCGGAATCACGAGTACCATCTTATTCGGATCATGCAGGAACAGGAGGTGAGTGTGTGTGGTATAGTGGAATCTCGGGTAGTGGCAAGTAAAATAAAAGATGCTTGTAAACGGGTCTTTAGAAGTTGGGATTGGACATCGAATATGAATCATTGTAGCAATTGGGCTCGTATTATTCTTGGTTGGGATCCCAAAGTGCTAGATTTAATTGTGGTGGATCAGTCAGAACAAGTTATTCACTGTCTACTTAAGCCCATAACTTGTGCTAACCAGTTTTATTGCTCGTTCATATATGGTCAAGTTAAAACCCAGGGACGAAAAATGCTATGGAGAAATCTTGATCAGTTTAATCAGTTGGTCAGCACGGATCCTTGGCTATTATTGGGTGATTTCAATGTGGTCCGAGACCCGTCAGAAAATTCAGAGGGGGGTTCTATGATAACTAGAGGAATGGAGGAATTTCAAGAGTGTTGTACTTCGATTGGGATTGAGGATACCCAGTATAAGGGACTTAAATTTACGTGGAATAAATCTCCTGGTAACATGACAGGGTTGCTAAAGAAATTGGATCGGGCCATGATTAATTGCCACTTCTCCTCAAGTTTCCCCATGACATTAACGAAATTCCTTCCTTATGCCACTTCAGACCATTCCCCGATGGTGGTCACTATTCCGACTATCAAAAAGAAGTGGCATCCGAGGCCGTTTAAATTTATGAACCATCTTACTCGAAAAAAGGGCTTTCACGCTATAGTCCGGGAAGGATGGAACATGAATATCAGTGGATGCAGTATGTTCAGAGTGGTTAAGAAATTACAAGGGTTAAAAAGTGGATTAAGGAAATTTGGCAACTCTAAGGGAAACATGGCAAAAACCATAATACGCACGAGGATTGAGCTTGAAAAGGTTCAAGTGGAAGTTGAAAAAGAATCTGCTAATGTGCATCTTCGGGAAGAAGAAGGGGCTTACATACAAGCTCTAAAGCAGTTAACGATGGAGGAAGAGCTTATGCTTAAGCAGCGGGCTAAAGTGAGATGGTTAAGAGAGGGAGATCAGAACACAAAGTATTTCCATAATGTCATTAAAGGGTCGTATCAGCGAAATCGAATTACTTCGATTAGTAATCTGGATGAACAATACTTTCAGGGAGATGAGGTGGCTAACCAATTTGCTCTATTCTATACGAGCCTGCTAGGTAAAAAAGACTCTACTGTTCCTATTAACCAACCTGCCCATTTATTTACCAACAAGATATCTCCAACTCTAGCTAATCATATGGTTCGGGAGGTGACTAAGGAAGAAATAAAGATGGCAATGTTTAGCATCGAAGATGATAAAGCGCCGGGCCCGGATGGCTTCACATCCAGATTCTTCAAGTCAGCATGGGGCATAGTAGGAGACGAGGTGTGTGAGGCTGTTATGGATTTTTTCTATAATGGAAAAATGTTGAAACAAATTAATGCAGCAATAATATCTCTTATCCCGAAGAGTCCTAGCCCTCAAACAGTGGCAGATTTTAGACCTATTTCGTGTTGTAATGTGCTGTATAAATGCATTACTAAGATCTTATGTGAGCGAATTAAGGAAGGGTTGCCCATGATAGTTGATGAATGTCAAAGTGCACTCATACCAGGAAGACAAATTAGTGATAATATTCTTCTTTCACAGCAGCTTGTTAGGAATTATCACAGGAACCGTGGGGATGCTAAGGTAGCTTTAAAGATTGATATTCAAAAAGCCTATGATACAGTGGATCATGAATTTATCCACCAATGTCTAGTCTACTTTGGGTTTCACCCATGTATGCGACATTGGATAATGACTTTTCTAACCTCAGCCTCTTACTCAGTGAATGTTAACGGGGATTCGTTCGGGTTCTTTAAAGGGGAAAGAGGATTAAGACAAGGGGACCCTATGTCTCCTTACCTGTTTACCCTTGTTATGGAAGTGCTGAACCTGATGATCAGGAGAAGGATAACTAAGGATGGGAGATTTCGGTATCATTGGGGGTGTAAAAAACAACAAATAACTCACTTATGTTTTGCGGATGACTTGCTAGTTTTTGCTCATGCTGATTTGGAATTGGTTAAAACCATAAAAGCATCTATCGAAGAATTTAGTAGCACATCGGGCTAAAACCGAATTTTGACAAGAGTACTATCTTTATGGGAAATGTTAGGAGCCATGTTCAAGAAGAAATAAAGACTGTCATCCCGTTTCGTGTGGGGAAGCTCCCTGTGAAATACCTTGGCGTCCCGCTACTATCTAAGAGACTTTACTCCAGAGACTGTAGAAGTCTGATTGATAAAGTGAAAGCTAGAGTGAATGATTGGAAGAATAGGTTTTTATCTTTTGCGGGAAGACTCCAACTCATAAAATCGGTGCTATCTTCTTTACAAGTTTATTGGGCGATGGTTTTTTTACATCCTATAAATGTGATTCATGATATTTAAGGGCTGATGAGGAAATTCCTCTGGAGTAACTCGGATCAAGGTAGGGGTAAGGCTAGGGTGAGCTGGACTGAAGTCTGTAAGCCAAGGAAGCAAGGAGGACTGGGGATTAAATCACTTCGAACTAGAAATGAGGCACTTATGGCAAAACATGCATGGCAAGTTATCACAACTCGTGACACTATCTGGGTTAAATGGGAGCATCTTCATAAAATTAAAAACAGAAATTTTTGGGACATGAAAGTGGAGGATGGCGAGAGTTGGGGATGGAAGAATCTGTTAAAAAATAGGCACAAGATCCGACCTCATTGTATCAGCCTAATTGGGAATGGGAAGAATACTTCTATATGGTTTGACAAGTGGCATATTCATAGCCCCCTTGGGGAAATAATCACCAGTCGAGAGATTAGCAGAGCCGGACTCAGTAGGGAAAGCAAAGTGTCTGACATTATGGAGAATGGCAACTGGAACTGGCCCGTGGGCTGGCAGGTTAAATACCCGTTCTTATGGGATCAGCCCCCACCAGTTCTTCATTCTGAAAGGCAAGATCAAATCAAATGGAAGGACAAAGATGGTAGAGTTGATATGTTTAGTACCAAGACTGCATTCAAAGACTTTAGTGAGACTCGGAATGAGATACCCTGGTATAAAACGGTATGGTTCAGCCAATGCATCCCTAGACATACCATTATTACTTAGCTGGCGATTAAGCAAAAACTGCTGACTCAAGATCGGCTAAGTAGGTGGGATAAAGATGATACTAAAAGGTGTAGGTTCTGCAAAACTCAGCAAGATAGTCATGCTCACCTGTTTTTCAGGTGTGACTATCCTAATCAGGTGTGGAATAATATGATCAAGCTGGGTAACCTCGGTCACCCTCCAGAAGGCTGGCTAGAATGTGTTCAGTTTCTCAATGGTCTTACAAGAGATAAATCGATAGATAGTGTGATCTGGAGACTGGTGTTTGCTGCTACGATTTATTACATATGGCAGGAACAGAATCATCGATTATTTCAGAATGTGGAGAGAACAGTGGAAGTTTTGAGCATTATAATAAAGGACGAGGTGAGTTATAGGCTAAAAGGCCAACGAATTAAAGAGAGCCCGAGATCGAAACAGCAGGCTACTATTTGGGGCTTTAACACGTATAAAACCCGAACACAATACACAGGTGGTCATGGATAGAAAAGACGGGCGAAGTATTAGAAGGAAAGGTGCCGGCATAGGAGGGTCAAATCGAGCTAATGGGAACAAAAACAGTGGGCATATTGAAATGAGAATCCTTCCAAAACAACTTCACCAAATTCACTTGTTTCTGCCTTTATTTGTGAGTGTGTGGGGCATCTTGGGTTGGGGATGGGACCATTCTTGCTATGTCGGACTTGGTTTGGGCGGGGCTGGTACGAATGGCACACACCACACCACTACAAAGAGAGATGGGAGGTCTAGCAAGATGAAGGGAGGGCGAGTTTGGTTTTTCCTAATATATTCCATTTGTTTTTCTGTGTTCTGTTTGAATTATAGGTGGCTTCAGGTGGAAGGCCCAGGAATACTTTGGTGCATGGGGTGTGAGGCATGCATGCAAATTACTACAAAGGGATTATTAAGGGAGGGGGCTGGTACAAAGCACACACAGCGCACCACTTTAAAGAGGGATGAGAGATGGGAAAATGGGCAATGGGGACCTGAGAAGCTTAAGGATAATATGGGAGGGAATGGGTTGGCCTGGCAATACATATTGGGGAGACAAGGTTATTGGGCTGGTACACGTTGCACACTAGGCACAGTCTGGTTCTGGAGAGGTGGTAGGACTTTAAGTATTGCCAGGGGTGATATCGGGAAATTAAGTTGGGTTAAAACCCGGGCTGGTATTTACGTGAATTGCATGGGATTACTCTACCTGCATGCTACGTTTGGGCTAGTCAGGAATGGGGTTGGGAAACAAGACAAAAGAACCGCAATGTGGTCGAATATTAGGCTATGTATGAGTGGGATGGGGCTGGACCAGCTATGGGTGTCTGGTAGAAAGGGAATTAGGGTTGGTACATCTTGCACACAGAACACGGTGAGCTACCGGAGTGATAGAAGGTTTCGTCCCATAGCTGGGGAAATTGGGGGGGACATCTTCTCTTTTGAACCTTGGACTTGGCTCCTCGAGGCTTGCATGGGGAGAGCTGTTGACATGCAGTCTACGTCCGGAAAAGTCCGGGTTGGGTTTGGTACAAAATGCACACACTCCACCTCTTTTCTGAGTGCCGAGAGTGTGAGTTCTGGTGGGTTTATTCCGAGGGGTTGGGACCCGTTATGGTTACTCATGGTTGGGTCTGGGTGGTTAGGTACACATTGCACACGAGCAACCACTAAAAAGATAGATGGGAGATTCTTCACTATAACTGGAAGGGTTGGAACTGGGGGAAGACATCCGGGTTGGGATTTTGCTCTGTGGCGTGTTTTCCTTTGGCAGGTCGGGTGGTCTTGGCCCCGGGTTCGGTTAGATAATGATATGGTTCACACGAAGAAGCCTCAACGGTATCCGGCCTTGGCAGAATGGGATAAGCGGTTAACTGCCTATGTGGGAAACTCAGAAAGATATTGGTCCAATAACAACCTTGGTATGAGGAGGTGGATGTTAGTTAACGAGGACAGGCTATATATTGATCGTCTTGGAGTCCGAACTTTGCTCACCGGATGCATTGGAGCTATGTTAGTTGGACAACGGGACCGGCATATTAAACATGATAAAAGTGGGACTAGCCGGTGCAAGGATATCATTCTAGTAACGAGTATGAAGAAGAATCCGGGGCATGGTCACAACAAAAACAAGCAAAGGAATAAAAGTAAACCTGTGTTTTATGCTGGTTATCTTATTAATTATGTTTGGTTATGGTTATGTAGGATCTGTGCTTACTTGTATTGTATGTCTAGTACTGGATGGGTGTTATGGTTAGAACTTATGGACGGAATCACCTGAGTTGGGTGTGCCCGGTTTTTCGGGGTCTGGCGGGTTTCTGACTTGGGGGTAATGTCTCCTCGTTGGTTGCTAGTCTCCTTATTTTGTACTTGATTTTATTTTAATAATATTTGCCAAAGGTACCGTCCTCTTTCCAAAAAATATAAAAAAAAAACCCTAAGAAAATTCATTTGTCCATTTTCGACACACACTTAAGGTGTGAGAGAAACTCTCTCTCTCCCTTCTCTCCTAAAGCCGCCGGCCTCTACCCCCTCCGGCGTCTTTTCCAGCCTGTTTTCGGCTCTATTTCCGGCAGCTTGTCATCTACTTAGGTGATATCTCTTCATTCATTTGAAATCGGATTGAGAATAGGTGGTGGAGGTGTGGGTTAAGGCTGGTGGTGGAAGGCTGAGTTCATGTGGGTAGGGTGGCGATTGGGGTTTCCTTCCGGATTCACTGATTATATCGAGTATTTCATGGAGTTCGTGATTCTATGTTCGTGTTTTGGGGATACTCGGAGGTGTATGGATGTTTGTTGAACTGGGAATGATCGGCTGTCGCCTTGTTTCTCTACGAGATCGTCTTCTATGTTGATTGATCGGCTGTCGTGGTGATTGTGTGCGAGATCGAGTACTGGTTCCATTCGTCTATGGTGTAGCCGCTGAACAGGTTCTATCTCCGATTCCGGGCTTCGTTTGTTTGGGGTGTATCGGGTGCCTAAGGGCTCGTTTGTTTAATCGAAACTTCGCTTTCCGATTTATGGCCGGAACCTATTCTCTTTGAAGTCGATTTGTACCTGGCGACTTTGGATTGATATGGGTTTGGGTCTGGTTGCTGTGTCTTTGCCACATTTGGCCGCTTGAAGGTAATCTGGATTTTGGTGTCTTTTCTGGTGAGTTGCGTTTTTCCGGTAGCTGGTAGTGTATTTTGGTGGTTCTAGTCCTTATTCTTCATGCTGCTACAGTGTCGGATTTAGGTTTTTAACTCAGATTCGGTATTGTGGGTTGAATTTGGGGTGTTTCGAGTGAAATACGGTTTTCCAGCGGCCGGAATACTTGCCTGCCGGAAAGGCGGCTGGGATTGATTGATGGGACTTCATCGGATGTCGGCTGGTCATTGCGATTAGGGTTTCCCATTTGAACCGGGTTTCAGGTCTGTGCCGGTTTTTTCTTCTGATTGGGCCTATTCTTGGGCTTAATGAAGAATGAATATGCTATTGGACTGATGAAATTTTATTTGTTTTGGGCTGGACTGCTTGGGCTTGCATCTGGAATGGAGGCTTTCTTTCTGCTCGGACTGATTGACAATTTTTGGACCAGCTATTGGGCCTGATGCGTTTCTTTATTGGATTATTTGCTTGGGCCAGATTTGTTTTTATTTGTTTGGGCCTGTTTACTGCTAGGTAGTGGTGCATAAAAAAACCGGTTTTTTTTTTAACCCGGTCCAAACCGGCAAACCGGTTTGGGTTAAACCGGTTTGGACCAAACCGGTTCGGGTTACCCAAAAACCGCCGGTTTGATGCTTTCTGGATGAGATCGGGTTAGGGACCGGTTCAAACAAACCGGTTTGATAAACCGGTTTTCGAGCTGGGCAAAAAAAGAGCCGTTGGGGAACAGCTATATGGCCGTTGGGGTCGATTTTAGCCGTTTTTTTTGCTCCATTTGCACCCTTAAAACACTATAAATATGTGGGGGTGTTTAGGGTTGATCACACCTCTCTTTACACCCTCTAATCTCTAAAACCGCTCTTTAAACCCGTCAACAACGAGGTTGATCTTGGAATATCCGAACCAGTCACCGATGAAGAACTAGCCGAAGATGCAAGGCTACGAAACATTAGTTCCGAATACAACGCACAAGAATAATCAATCAATATTCCAAAAAATAAAACGTTGAACTTAATGTTTTATATTTGTTATATTTTTGTAATGTTTTACAATTTTATAAATTTATCTTGTCATGTTTTTTAATTTCCAAACTTTCCAAATATTAATAAACGTTGAACTTTAAGTATTAATGTTGCTATATTTTTTTTTGGATTTAATATTAAAAATTTAAAATTTATTTGAATTTTTTTTTTTTTTAATAAAAACCGGTTTAAACCGGTTTAAAACCAACCCTAACCGGTTTGACCGGTTTGACATTTCTCATTACTAAAACCGGTTTAACCCGAACTGGTTTGGGTCCAAACCGGTTTTGCCTTTTCGTTAACCAAACCGGTTCGGGTCGGGTTGAACCGGTTTGGGTTAAAAAACCGATTTGTGCACCTCTGCTGCTAGGTTCATTAAAATTTGGATTGAAGTTTTATTTTGTTTAGGCCGATTGGGCCTAGTATATTTTGATTCTTATTTTATTTGGCCTGGGAGGTTTTTTATATTGGGCCTGGTATGCTTCTGGATGGCTTGTTGGGCTGCGTCTGGTTTGGGCCTGCAATCAGATTTTCAGGACTTGTTTGGTGGATTTATTTTCTTTAGGCCATCTAACTTGACTGGATTTTTTATGGATTGGGCCATGTGTTTGGGCCTTCAAAGTTTCGGGATTCATTGGGCCTGTTCGTGATATTTATGATGGGCCTAATCAAATTTGCATCTCTCTTAATTTTGGGCCTGCTATTTGCATGATATATTTGGTTTGGGTCTATACCCGTAGGCCTGTTTACTGCTGGGTTTGGTATTGATTGGGCCTACTCTTGTGGCATGGATTGCATTATAACCTTAGGCCTGTTTAATGCTGGGTTGGGTTTTAGATTTGGACCTCCGGAGTTTACTTTTGTACTGAGTATTGTTTATTGGTTATCTTGGGCCTGGATGGTTAGGGTTATTGCTTCCACATTCGGGTCTGATTGCTACGCTTGTTGATGGACTTTGAAAACTGGAAGTCTGAGTACGGTTTCTTTTGCCCATTTTTATATGTTTTAAGTTAGTTGGGCCTGTGTAACTAGTTTGCTTCATTTGGACCTGCGTGTCCTACTATGTTCTATTTTGTTTGGTTTTGATTCCACGGTCTTTCCCCCTCTTAGGTAAAATGCCTTGGAGGGGGGAGATGCGTTTATCTTGTAATCTCTTTTTTAGTTCTTAATAAAAGTTTGTCAGGGCACTTCCCTTTCCTAAAAAAAAAACCCTAAACCCTAAACCATGAACTCAAACTCGTTCTTCCTTGTTTCGTCACCAAATCAGGTAATTGTTATGGCCAAAAGCCTCGTTTTCATTCAAGGATCAAAAGCCCTCTGTCAATTTACAATGACAGAGGGATATTCACTTCGTATTTGAAGGATTTCGATTCTAGGGTTCATACGGGAATTACGGTTGTTTCGGGAATGTGTTTATAAAATTTTTTTCTGAGTTTAATCTCAGCGAGGTCGTAGCCGGGTGGTTAGTGCATGTGTGTGTGGACTTGGGTGGCCCGGGTTCGAATCCGGCCAACCGAAGATTTGTGTTTTATTTTTTTATGCTTTTAAAACAATTTTAGAAAACTTTCCTTTATTTTTATAAAATCTGTTATGTCTTTATAAACTTAAAACTGGATTTTTATTTATACTTTTATTTCCAGAAAGTATTTTTAATTAATTAAAACCTAGTTAAAACTCATTTAATCTTTAATATTAAATACTTAAACTTTTATAAAAGCTATAAAATAATCTGGAATTATATAATAAAGTCAGAAAACTTAATATACTATTTATTTTCTATAATAAATAAAATCTTTTGTTTTAAACTTTAATATTAATTATAGACTTCAAATTAAACAGAAAACTTACATAATTGTTATAAAATCAAAAAATTTATAAAACTTATACTTTTACTTTATAAATTAGAAACTTATAAGTTTGTACACTTTTGTAAGACTTATAGATTTAAAACTTAAAGCTTAAGTAATTATTTAATTAAAACAGAGAAATAAATACACTTTTATTCTTTAAAAAAATTGAATAGCTATAAACTTAAAAACTTTATAAAAACTTTAAAACACTTATAAAGAAAGCCTAAAATTATTTAAAATGCTTATACATTTGTAATTAACAAGGAATCATTTTATAAACTTATAATTGTAATTTATTTATTTAAACTTTTAAACACTTTCTAAATATTTTTTTAAAATAATTACAAGTCATATCTTAGAAAATGAATACTTAATGATTAAAATACTTTAAATAATTTTCACGGATTCATAATGATCATTTTAGTTAAGATAAGTATTTATTTTCAAACTCTTATCCTTAAAAATTATTTATTTACTCCTTTAGATAATTATTATTTATACTTAATAATTAATTAAGCAATTAGATAATTATTATTAATAATTTATCCTAAACAAATTATTTAACCTTACTAGATAATTATTTATTATCCTTGATACTCGTTTATTCTTTACTTAATTAATATTTTTATTTGTGATACTTGAAAAACTATTTAAATTTATTATTTATCATGTATAGACTATAATTAGTTAATTTAAAACTTATTTAAACTTCAAACTTGATAAACTTTATAATACTTGTTTAAAAGACTTGTTATAACATAAACTAGAGAACACAATTATTCCCGCCTTCCCATTTGAAACTCTAGTCAATCTTAAATCTTGAATCCGTGTCATAGATTTTAGAAACAAACCTTAAACTTTAGACATGTTATTAGGCTTGTTGTGAGGATATCCTACCACAAAGCTCTACTACACTTATTCTTTGTCGGACACTCTTACATCATCTCATGTGAGTATACTTAGCCCATTTTTGTTTTGTTTTGGTTTATAAACTTGGGGTGGAACATATATCAAACTTTTAGACTTATACAATTCATACACAACTATGCCTATATGCTTTCTATGTGTTATATGCTTTTGAGACTTGTATGCTTAAATTAAACTTAAAACTAGCATGTTCATTAACTTTGCCCGAGCCTACAGTGACAATAATAGATCTATTGTATTTGACCAATCCACCTAGATTGATTGACCCTTCGGGGGGAGCTCGTGGTGATTGTTGCTGGACCTAAAACTTTAAGGGTAACCTTCGGGTTATGCCTAAACTTGGTTGAGAGGTTTGAAATGCACAATGTTTAACTTACTTGTTCTCACAGTTATACTTAGATGCATTGACATAGTGAATTGTAAAACTTTCAAACACTTTGTTAAACGGTGTCAAAACATTTGTATCTCACTGACTATTTTTAGTTGATAGTTTACTTAACATGTTTCAGGTACACAAGTTTGAGGTTTTCTCTTGATCATATAGGATGTTTGGACCTAGAACACCTATCAGTTTAAACTTATGTTTCTGTTAAGTTATTTGAACAATATGTTACTTTTTCCTTGTATTCGAATCTTGAAATTTATTTATGGAATATTTAAACTTTAATAGTCAACCTTGTGCTTTTGAACAACTGCGTTCGCCCCAACGTATAATCCGCCGTCGGTTGGGGTGTGACATTGTATCCGGAATGAGGATAACTGACACCATTACCCACCTTGTGGTTCACTGCAAGGTGACCTTGAAGTTCCTTTTCAACTGGAAACTCCACTTTCAGTTGGAATGTGGCAACACAGATAAGCAAGATTAGAGTAAGTTAGTGATGTCTAATATTTAAGGGTTTTGGGTTAAAGATCAGTGTTTTTTAGGGGTTTTTAGTGATTAATTTTACCCGTAAATGTATGTAATGATCAAGCTTTTCCCCTGTTTTGATCAGGTTTGCATTTTACCCCAAATACATGTATGAAATGAATCCGTTGATTGTATCAGTTGCAAAGAATAGGACTGGCATTGTATCTGTTTTGATCAGATTCACATTTTACCCCTAAATAGGAATGACTTTGCAAATTGCAGGTTGTAACATTTGGGTATGCATTTTACTACTTTACATTTGCAAAGAATAGATTTGTTGATTGTATAAGTTGGTGCGACTGTTGTAACATTTGGGTTTGCATCAGTAACATATTTGTGGTGCACTGCCAGCTTGCAAACACATTTGGGTTTGCATAAACACCCGTTATTTGGATTGTTGGCTTGCTTCAAAATGAGTTAACCGGGAAGCAGATTGTAGAAGATGATGTAATAGAGGGAAACAATTGGGGGTATTATGGTCATTTCCCTTGTTTACTAACAGATCCCTGACGGGCGTTAACCTCAAGGACTCAATTGGAGAAAAATTGAAACCATCGGGACTCAGAGGTCAAAATTCAAACGTAAGAACCCAAAATATGTAGATTGGGGTAAACCACAGGGACGCAAATTACAGTTATTTTTTTTTATGTAACTGATAAATTATATTTACTTACTCTCGATTAGCAAGGTCAGTGGCCAATCAGGCGCCACCAACCAAGCTTCCAAACTCTCTTTAAAATTAAGGTTTTCAACATATTAATCAAAAGGTTCATGGGTTCAAGTGGTAAGTTTCCCACATTTTAATACTCCTTTCCGGTTTTCGAATCCCACCCTGCTTTTTTTTTAGTTTTTTTTCCCTTTTTTACTTTATTTTCTTACTTAATTTCGTTATTGTTTTCTCTTTTTTTTCAATAAACTTTTTTTCCTTGAACGATTAATTTATTTTTCGATCTTCAGAATCGAGTCGTCACAATTTCATATGTTTCTTTTATGTGTTTATGTAACATTCCGATTTCATATGATCTAAAAGATATTTTTAATAAATATCCGGTATCAAGGTGAAATTATTTTGCTGGAAATAGTATTAAATAAATACTATAAAATAATATATATGAGGATTTTTATATGTTAGAGAAATACTTGATATTTTAATTATCAAGGCTTTAACCAATTTAATAGTTAAGTGTCATTATGGAGAGTTGATGGTTAAAAAAAAGGGACAAAATTGTAATGGGGTGAAAGATATAAACTTACACTTAACAATTGTAAGCTTGTAAATTGGAGGTACTAAATTTGATTTAAATTCAATAGATGGGGGTGGAAAAGAGAAAAATGACAAATTAAAAAGGATATTAAATAAAAAAAGATGATGAAGAATCGAGTGGAGGGGTGTGGCTGATTTCTTCAATTAACCCCAAATTGAGAAGATTAAAGCTCGATTCCATCATCCTTATTCGATTTCTAAGACTCTAGTAAGTAAATTCCCTTTTTTATGTGGTTAATTTGATGGTTTTGGGTTCTTTTGTTAGTGGTTTTTAAACCCACGAATTTGGGTTTCCATTTATGCGATTTGGGTGTGAATGGCTCCAATTTATAGGCTACAATGATTGTTTGTGATTAATAAGTTATGGGTATGGTTGCATGCTATAATCTAGATGTTAGATTATATGATTTGGTGTATAAAAGGTGTAAACATAATTATTTATGTTGTGTTTTAGCAATCTCACACTTTTATGGTGATAGTTTGTAACACCCCGACCCGGCTATAAGGTCGACGTGTCACTTTTACAGGAGTCAGAGAAAAAAAAACGTAATTCCATAAATGTCTGATTGAGTTACCGAAGATTTAATCCTAATAATTTAGTCATACTACATACATTATTAAAGCTGAAAAGCTATGCTGCCAGTTAAAGTTGATTTTTAACTCTCTTCACGCTTCCCCTTTATCCCTGAGAACCTGTAAGAAGAAAGAAAAGCGAGGGAGCAAAATGCCACGAACGGATAGATTTGATAAACGAAATAATTATAATAATACATATAAATTTTACTGTTAAAACATGGTTTTAAAACTTGTAAATCTGAGAGTATTCAAAACTTGTAACATGTAAACATGTAAGTTCGTATACTTGTAAATTAGTAAACTTGTAAACTCGTATGCATGTAATCCCGTAAACATGCAACTCGTAAACTTGTAAACTCATATACAGGTAAACTCACAAACATGTAAAATCGTACACGTGTAATTAACATATTTCAGAGTTTGTAAACTTGTGACTTGTAAACATATAGATAACAGATTTCAGAACTTGTAACCATATAAGTTTGTAAACAGATACTTGTAATCTCACATATAACTTTTTAAATACTTATCACATCACCAGAAATACCCATAGAGCCCGATACAGAACATAAACAGAAACAGGCGGAACAAGCTAGCTAGTCCTGAACCGATGTGAGATGGTGTATGGGCATCATACAATCCAACCACCAGAAATAATAATATCCTAGGATCGATCCATACGCCTCGAAACATATAACCGGTATTTCTCAGATAAACAGGCGAGACGCCGTGATTTAGGCTCACCGTCACGGTCGGTGCCACGCCATCGATGCCGCAATGACATGCTTGTGGTCACCCCCACAAGTAGGGGCGTGCTCGGGTATCAGAGTAAAAATATTTAACATTTGCTTTTTAAAACGAACATATTTAATCAGAACATACGATAACGAGTGTTTTAAATAAAACCAAATAATATCGTATGTAAACATGTTTTCAGACTTCGTTTCATACTCGAAATAAGTAGGCGAATAAACAAATTTAAACAGTTACTTGATTTTAGTACGTAGAGGAATTTTCAATGAACTTAATGGAGTTAAACATTTTAAGATATTTAAAATAATGTTTAGGAAACTCATAATATACAAATAGCATAGTCAGATATCCGTACTATAAAAATAACAGAGTTAGGTATCCGTACTATATAAAAATAACTGAGTTTGGTACCCGTACTATACAAAATAGGGAGATAGATATCCGTACCTTAATGGTCCGTAATGTCCTAAATTGATGCCAACTTGTTGACGAACGATTATGATGATCTAGATACAAGTTATATTTTGTTCAGAATTAAATTCAAATTTTTAGTATTTGTTTAATTTTCATTGTATCATGATTTTGAATGCCAAGTATAACAGTAAAACTTGTCAAAAGAATTTGTTCAAAGTAGTTTATGTAGCAAGTGGCTATTTATCCAAAAGTTAAATTCCTTAGTGGAGTTTTATACAATTCGAGGTTTTTACGTATTTAAGATTTTTACAAAAAGATTTCAAAAGAATTCATGTTTATAATTTGTTCAAATAATAATTAATTTAAAAATATAGAGCAAGTTAAGTTTATATAAGTTTAAAAAGGACTTAATATTAAACACAAAAGAAAAAGGTTGGTGGGATTCGAACACCCGACCTCACAAGTTGGAAGATGGGTGTTTAACCAGTTGCAATAGGTGATAATTTGATTAAAGCCTTGAAATAAATACACTTAACCATTACCTTCACTATCTTCTTCTTCAACCAGTTAGTCTAAAAACGAAAGAAGCCGCCGGAGATTCGAATTAAGCCGCGTGAGGGTATTCAGAACATTGAGATATGACCCGTTAATTCTCACGAAGTAGAGATGAATAGTGGGGTTATTTGTTTGACGTTGTAGTTCGTTTTTGGTTCGCCGGAAAAATGAAGGTTGTCTAAAAATCATGAGTTTTGGGTGTGATTTATCACACGAGTGATTTTTCGTGAAATGGGATGGTGGTGTGGAATGATTTCTAACTCAGCTTTTATAACAGAGTTTTCTTCACGATGAAGCTGAAAACAGCGCCGGAATAACGGCGGTGGCTCAAAGTTGCAGGTCGGCTGGTGGCGTTCACGTGGCATAATGGACCGGGAAATGGCTCTTCACCTCGTGGCGAGCTTTATCACGTGAATAACCGTATGTAGCGGTGTTTTCGACGAGATCGATTGGCGGCAGGTGAATACGGCGCCGTTTTTGTTAAAATTTTCTTACTGTGATTAAATGTTTTGCAGATGACTTTTTCTCCGAATTTAATTAATAATTTTTTTATTTTTTTTTGGTCTCATTTCCAAATTTTAAATATTTCTTTTAAATCCAATCATAATATATTCTCGAGTATCTTTTATTTATTTATAAACTTTAATATTTAATTATTTTATCAGATCCAAATTTAAAGATTTTATGCCATGCATATATATTCTTTTGTTTTATTAAATTCAAATTTCGCCTCACTTTAGTAACATTTCTTAAAAGTCAATTTTTTTTTATTAATATAATATATATGAAACGTCTAAAAAATCAGTTTTTATTTTATAAATTTTCGGTTATTACATAGTTGATTAACAAAGTATTTGATTATAGTTTCAAGTTGTATATGTATGCTTAATGAACTTGATAACTTTGATGATAAAATGATGATTTTAGGAGTTCAAATGGGTATGTTAATGGTGAATTTTAATCATGCTCACAAGGTGTTTGATGAAATGCCTAAATCAAATAAATGGTGTTAATTGAGAGGTTTTGTAATGTTTACTTAATTTAAATGATTTGTTGATAATAATGGGTGTTTAGTAAACACAAAGCTTTGATAAAGCAAATGGCGAATGAGGTTAACATAAATTACATATGTAAATGTTATTTTTAGTTAATCACCTTAACGGGTCAGATGAGTATGTGGGATTAACATGGTTTGGTTTTGGTGTATGTTGAATTGATGAATTTAACCCATGATTGTGGTTGAAAAAGAACGGGTCAAATGGGGGATGACGGGTTTCATGGGATGGAGTAACCCTTTTGTTAAATGTATGTTAAAGAATGGTGGGATAAAACACATGTATAGGTTGGGTGATAGACTTATGAATGAATGGAATTAATAGCCCAATTATGTGTTCTAATGGTTTGCAAGTTTGATTTGTTGTCAAGATAGGTGTGACAAAGCTTGTATGGCAACGGGTCAAACGGGTGGTAAAGCAACAACATTCCTACGGACAAAGGTGAGTGACTTGAATTTGGGTTCGATTAGAATAGTCATAATAATGATTTGGAATTCTTATGATTAAGGTGGTTTAATATTATTTATTAAATATGGATTAACTTAACAATAACGTATTGTTTTGACGGCATTTTGGGGGTTTAAACTCAAAAAGAAAGGGTGCGAATTGGTAATGGGTCAAGTGATCCACGTGCTAAAAATTCAGCATATTTACTTAATTTGACAGGTTTTGAAATATTCATAGTAAATTAACCAGATGTCCGTTCGAGGTGTATTATACATCGACGGAAAGCTCTATAAGTCTATTTTACTCATAATTTTTAGTTGATGTGAAATACCTATTGTAAGTGGGTGTAAACGTCGAATTTATACAGCCTCGCAAGGCTGTTTTGAAACGGGAATTTTATATTATTTATAAAATTGTTGGGGATCAACCGAGAACTCTTTAGGGGTGTCTTTTATATGGTTGTAAATCTCAAGGTGTCTAAAACTATTTAGACGAGTTAGGGATGAGGTATATCTTGATTGAGAGTAAACTAAATGGTGGGTTTCGGTTAAGTCGTGGGGTTTGATGTAATCATGGTGTCACAAGTTTGTAACCCGATTTAAATATACTTTTATCATATGTGGTGTTTAAGAGGATTTACAACTCATGGACGGGTGAATGTTACAAACTTATTAAGAGTATATGGCGGGGATAATAATAAGTTGTTAACTGGGCGGGTTGTGATGTGAAACAAAATGAATGTCGGTGTAGTATGTTGTTTAATTCTTATGGTGTAAATTAACCTACTAATGGTGTTTGTAGTGTTTTAAATTCGTACTAACAGGGATATTAAAGGTGAAACGACCCGGTGTTGGGGTCGTGAGAAGAAGGGAACAAAGAAGTATACAACGGGTTTTAAACCGTTGTGGGAGTCGTGCCTCGAGGATGAAACTTGACACGCTATGAGTTTATATATTCAATCATATTTGTATAATTATATGGGAAATGAGAGTCCTCACTTAGCTTCGGCTAATTAGTTATGGTGGTGGTGATGTGCAGGTATGAAGAGACGTTTATACACAAAGGTGGCGAAGATATGTAGATTAGGTGGGTCGGCTTGGATTACATATCTTTGTGGGATTAATTGAAGGAGTTTATCCTGGAGTAACGGGAGGGTCAAAGAGGTGGCTTAACCCGACTTAAAAGATAAGTGAATAAATAAGCAATTTCCAATTAATTGAGTTGGGTGATAAACACATAATTATGTGTGTACATGTATATGTCGTCAAGGAGATAGTACCATAGAAATATTTGAATTGTAAATTGACTAACCGTTGGGTGATGTCATGTGACAGTTTTGGATGATGAAGGATGTTGGTGATCAAGTCAAGGGATCGGGTCAACGTGATGTAGATTTGGAGTCGACACGGTGCATGATTTTACATGGTCGTTTCGTAAAGTCTTTTCATTCACATTGTGGTTTTGTATTGGTGTCTTGGAGTATAAACTCCATGTTGATTTATTACATGTCGTTGTGTCCATGGATGTTTTGGTCACTTAGTTTGGTTTCATTTTGTGTCTAATCAGGTTAAGGTTTCGTAAGGGCGGTTTATTTTACCAATGGGTTATGTCAAAATTTTTTGAGAAAACTCGGATGCGTTTTAGGAGTATTATTATTGGGTGAATGTTGATATAAGGTGTTATTTTGGGTGAAATGAGTTCTTATTTAAAAAGAAAAAAATATGGGCTTATTTTCCGCAAGATGTAAAAATTTATGTTTTAAATATTCGGGTGTTACAGTTTAACTACGTTAATCTCACCGTCGCAATACGCGTAATGAAGTTCGCCAACCTGTTGCATCGCACGGTCTTCAGCAATTTTTTTTCTTTTTCTTTTTATCATTTTATATTTATTTTTTTAAAATTATTTCATTTTCTTTATTACTAACTTCTTTAACGATTTGTTGTTGCGATGTACTTTTTTAATAGTTTCGATTTTTATGTAAATTTTATCATTGTTAAAAATTCATTCCGGTCTTTATTTTTTTAACGGTTTCGTTATTTTTCGACATTCTAATGCTAATTTATTAAATTGTTTCGTTTTTTGTTAATGTTTTGAACTTTATCAACATTAAGTCACGACTTTACATGTTATTATGTTTACTTTAATCTAATTTTTTCACATTTTTTTCTGCAGCGATTTTATCGTTTAAACGTTAGGTCGTCTTTACGCCGCAATGTGCTAGGCGTAATATTTTTTTCTATTTACACCGAACTGCCGCAACTCCATACTCATCTTTTAAGTACTTAACGACGTTAACATTACAGCCGCAACACGTGTAGCGAGATTCACAAACTAATTATTACACCGAACCACCGCAACTCCATACTTATCTTTAAGTACATCATAGCCGCAACACGTGTAGCGAGATTCACAAACTAATTATGTATTTAACCACGTTAATGTCATCATACAGCCCCGCCGCAACACGCGGGTCTTAATTTCTAGTATATACTTAAGCATCAATGTCGGTGGCTTTTGCCACCGACAGATGCTCCCATCCTACTTTTGTCAAACCCCGCCTCAGGCTCCCCCTGGACATGTGCGAGCCCGATTGGTATCATTTGGTTCTTTGATTTCAGAGTTTTATAAAATACAGCGGAAGTCTTTTCAAAAGGATCGTTTCATCATTTTCTCAACCTCAAGGGTTGTATTTGTAAATATCAAAACTCATTTGGAAAACAAAAGCCTTGTATTTACTTTATAAACATAGAGTTTCAATACCTTTCTCATTTTATTACAAAACAAGTTTGAAATCAAATACATGACAAGCCACTCGAAATAGTACAACTCAGGGTTGATCAATTCCCTGGTCCTATCTCCTTTCTTTAGGATTTCCCTTTACACGAGGCCCGAGAATCCTACGTGCATTCCATCATTTCTTTTCCTCGGTCAGATCTCATGTCTTCCCATATACTCTTCTCATCATATTTTATTCATTACCTGGAAACACATTTTGAAAATAAAATGTCAGCACGAACGCTGGTGAATACAATATCTTGACATAAAATCATTTTGGCACAAACAAGAATTAATTCCATAATCACAACTTCATGTTCAATCTACACTGTCACACCCCAACCACGACGGTTTCCCGCGGGGCCGACGGTCATGGATCATCGTCACTGATTACATAGAACGACCTCTATATGGTTTTGAAAATCATGCATTCCAGATCGTTCCAAAATATAACATTGTTTTACAGAGTTAATGCGGAAAGTAATGCGGAAGGAAAATAAATTGTTTTGAAAATACAATGCCAAGCAAAAGACAAGCAAATGTTCATTGTCATGGGAACATCAAAAGACTTCATGCATGATGTGCACCCTAATCCCGTGCAAGCTTAACGACCTGAGAAAACATGCTTAAACGAGTCAACAATAATGTTGGTGAGTTCACAGGTTTAAATATAAAAGTAAATCGTTGTAATGGACCACAAAACTTTCAATGATTTGATTGTTGTACATACAATACTACAATATTACCATAAGCACACCGAAACCGAAGCTAGACTGTAACAGTAATGTAATGTAATGCCTCAACCATGCCTATCGTATGCATGGGGTGATTAGGTCAATGATGCACCCGTTTTGACCTCCGGTCAAAGTTAGCGCGACTAACGCGGGTGGGGGTGGTCAAACCCAAATAGATCTATCCATGATTACCTCGCTTAGAAACGAAACTAACGGTCCAGTTTGAGAGGACTTAATACGATATGAATCCGCTTATGTAATATGTGAAATCATGTAAGTGAAATTGTGTCCAATGAAAACAGTAAGTATGCATGTAATCTCCCCCAAAAGGAAAATAAGTAAAATGGGGCCGTGAAAACTCACCTGATGCGTGAGTACCGTAAACGTGTAGGTAGCAAAAGTCCGAGAGTAAACCGACCTACGCGTGCCCTAGAATATATAAGACACCTTAAGGTCTAAGTAATGTATCCGTGTATAAGTGAGTTATGTAACCGTTTCACCCAACTTAGTTTCGTTATGAAATTCCGTATGACTCGACGACCCGTTGGTGATATGTATTTGTTATTCCAAAAATATATATTTTCATAAAATAAATACAAGTCATATACTCGATCAAGTGTGTCCATGTCTACAAGTAATTCAATGTCAACTTAGAGTTCGGGTTTCAAAATAAAGTTTGACTCGACCCGAGTCGTAGCTCGATGCGAACGGTAAGTAAATATATTAGATATTTATTTAAAGTAATGTTTTCGAAAGGCGCCATGTTTTTAGGTAAAAATAATATTTATATTATTTTCTACAAAATATAACTTTTAGGAATTATAACATCAAAATAAACTGTCGGTTCTCGTTTTACGACCAAAGTATACATGTATATTTATAAAATCATATCTTTCAAAATCTAGTCATGGACATTTTAAATATTTATATTTACCAAAAATTAACTCCTAAAATTTATATGTTTCAATATTTATAACTAACCCATGAAAACTATTTAACAAAAGATACTAACTTTACAATTAGTAATAATATATTTTCATAACTAGTCATAAGTTCACTCAAAAATACCAACAACTAAAAAAAAATAGTCATATAAAACATAAGTCGTGTAAATTACTAACAACCACATATGGATGTAAATATATAAAGACTACTTGAACCTATGGACATGTCAAACCCACTTGATGCATATAAACATACATTTTATTTTTGGCCTATGAACCACCATCTAATTTTATTTAGTGTTTCTACATAAAACAAGTCTCTTTGTAACATTTTATCTAAAGATTTTATTTGTAACAAAAATAACTTTTATTGGTGAAAGTTGGTACATAACAACTTGTGGGTTGGATAACATAAATCAAAGTAACAAAATATTAACAAGTAAGGAGAATTCTCACTAGAAGCAAGCAAGGAATGTGGATGAAAGTTGTAGGTTGCTTGTGAGACACCAAGAGACCACTTGTTCTTCACCAAAAGACACTTGAAACACTTGAACTCTTGAATAAAAATTAAAAGGGTGGATATTGGTGGGGGTGTGGTTGGAGCCGTAACAAGGAGAAGAGGGGATTAGTTATGAGTTTACAAATGGTTTGTGGGATGAATTCATGTGGTATTGATATCTTATAAAATGATGGTTTTTTTGATAGCAAACAAAATGCATGGGAACTTGTGGGGGTTTCAAATTTTTCGGGCCTAGGGGGAAGAGTTTAGTGGCCGAAAATGGCCATAGTCAAAAGTTGGATTTGGTGTAAAAAGGTAATTAATCATCAAAGTGGTAATTAGACTTTGACAATTCAAATAAAGTTGTTGTAGGTATAGGTAATATATTTGGCAAAGAGAAATAAGAAGTGGAAGGTGATTCTCGAGACTTTCATGGATTGGGGTTTTGGAAAATGTTTTATTCAAAACACAATTAGAATAGATAGGTTATAAAGGTGGTAGCGGGTATATATTATACGCGATACAAGGTAACACTTTTTTTATTAAATCGTTTTAACAAATATGTATGTCATATAATTTAGTGGTTTACTAATATGTAACTATAAGTTTAGTAAATTAATATAGCGAAATAGCGCGTTAAAATAAAATATACCGGTGAAATAGTAAAGGCGCGCGTTAAAATACTAGGTTGATATAAATAAATACACGTTTATATTTAGGTTCTAAAATAGTGTCGTGACACCTAGAAATATTTATTAAAACATAAATATTAATTATCACCAACGTTCGTGTGTGCCGGTTATACTGCGTGTGACCCGGTAATTTACCGAATTACCGATGCGTGAAATGTTATGAATGGACTTTGCTATTTATGAAATGACCTTAATTAACCATAATTAAGTCTAACACGAATATAATGTATACAAATTATGACAGAGACGGGGACGGGTATTGACCTGAAATTGCCGGTTGTCACATACACACTCAGCAGGCTCGTCATGTTCAATCGCACAACAGTATACACCGGTAGTATGTCTTTATAACAACGAGGACTCCTGTCTCCTCATTTGTTATAAATACCGGCCGTAATCCGGGAATTTCACCCGAGACCCGTGAATCCCTTGCAAGTTTTACGTATACCTATGGCCTGAATGCTTGGTTCATAGAAGAACGTTGAGCATTATTTCTTTAACCTTTATTTGGCCATTTTCGTAAATAAAATGTTTGACACAAGTTTTAAAAATGATAAAGTATTCACCTTTTTTTATAGGAATGAGCCTCTAGAGTTAAAAGCTTAACGTCTAGCTTCTTAACTTGATTTCTTTAGCGTTCTGACCTTTCTACGAGCGTTTCTTGCTTAACCGGGTACTACGAGAAGCGGGAATCGAACCGGGATCGTCGGGAGTGGACTAGAGGGTCTCTCGAACACAATGTGAAAGTTGGAATTGGTTTTGGTATGAAAGAATCGTTTGAAACGACTCAACTATTTATAGGCTGAAAAACCAACCCGTAGCGGACCGCTACGTAGGCCGGTGGCGATCCGCCACCGCCTTAGATGGCGTCAGCCCTAAATTTCACCTTATGATTGGACCGAATCTAGTTTTGCGGCTAGCGGACCGTTACCCAGGAGTGTAGCGGTCCGCCACCCTGATACGTGGCAGATTCTGATTACTTTGCGGCTGGCGGATTGTTACCACCTGGCGTGGTGGTCCGCCACGAGTACACGTGTCAAGATTAGTAACCATTAGTCACCAGACATGTGGTATCTCCGGCTTATTTGCTTAGTGATCAAGTAGCAGACCGTTACCATATGTGGTGGCGGTCCGCCACCCAAAGACAAAGGGTTGGGGTTCCTTAGCGGACCTTTACCGACCTTATACACCCGTAGCGGACCGTTAGGGTTTACCTTAGCGGTCCGCTAAGGTCTTAATTTCCAAGATTTTCACTTTTAACCCTAGATTTTAATATAATTGTACTTATAGTCCCTAGGGTTTTACCTTTTTTCAAATCTTGGACATTTTTGTGGCAAGTGTTACAACTTTGGTGGATTAGCAAGAGTAAACCCTGTACTTTTTAACATTCATTTTGACCCCCTCAAGTTTTAAATTTTCGAGTTTACCCCCTATTTTATATATAATATGAATTTTTTTCAATAACTTTCGTTCGTTATTAAAAAAAAATTATTAACGTCCCAACATAAATTTAGTTAAAATGTTTGGTAAATTCTTATATCGCAACGTTCGGGTCATGACGCCTTAACTTCATACGTTTCTTAATCTACACAACCAAGTCGCCGTAATGTCATTGCCTCATCCGTTTAAGATCCGCGAAGCGGGAAAATTTTATACGTGTTTTTGTGCTTACCCACGTTAATGTCACCACCTCAACCGTTTTAAATATGTCTCCCGTCGCGGAGTGCGGGCCTAGCAAGGTCGGTGGAGGTTCCTACTGGCCAATGCTACCCCAGGCAAATTTTATACGTGTTTTTTTGTGCTTACCCACGTTAATGTCACCACCTCAACCGTTTTAAATCTGTCTCCCGCCTCAGAGTGCAGGCCTAGCAAGGTCGGTGGAGGTTCCTACCGGCCAATGCTACCCCTGTAGTTTCAAAGTTGATAATTTCACCCCCTCAACTTTCTAAAACCTTTTGTTTTCTAAAGTTTCAAGTTTACCCCCCTGTACTTCCGTACATTAATTTAAAAAAAACTAAATTCTTACGTGCGTATTTTTATGTACGTGTCCATATAAGTTCGAGTTCGTCTACATTTCGACGTAATTTTTTTTACTGGAAACAAGCTAGGTCAAATATAATATGTTTTCTTGCCTATTTTTATATACGCTTTATATACGTTTCCGGTTGGTCTACGTTTCGACGTAAATTTTGTTCGGAAACAAGTCGGGTTACGTTTCCATTTGGTCTACATTTCAACGTAAATTTTGTTTGGAAACGAGACGGGTCAAATATAATACGTTTTCATTCGATGGTATAAATCCGAGTTAGTCTACGTTTTGACGCCGCCGCCGCATAGCGCTAATTAATATTAAATTCATTTAGTTAATGATATAATAAGTATTCATAATTAAATTTAGAGTAAACTTCGTTTTTTGCCTATGTGGTTTGGCCAAAATAACGGTTTTGGTCTATTATTTTCAATTTCACCTTTTTAGTACTCGTGGTTTCATTTTCTTCTCATATAAGCACAGGGCACTAACACCGTTAGTTTTTCTGTCAAAAGTAAGGGTGTTTTCGTCTTTTTACTGATAAAGACTAATTATGTTATTTTTCTTAAAGTAATTTAGGGACCATTTGTGTAAATTACTCTAACATTTAAAACCCTTCATCATCTTCTTCATCCCATATATGTGAGATTGAGGCAGGAGAAAAGGGGGGATCCGCCACCACCTCCGACGGGCTCCATAACCGCTGACCTGCTCCTCCTATGACCACCACCACCGGTGACCTGCTCCTCCACCAGCCACCTCCTAGAACTTCAAATCCCCTCCCGTGACCTGCTCCTCCACCTGTGACCTGCGCCAGGTGACCTGCTCCTCCACCTGTAAATATTACAGACTGCTTTTGTTACTTTCAACAGTAAACCATTCACCTGTGAGTTGCTCCTCCACCTGCTTTTGTTACTTGAATCGAAGATTGGAGCAGCTTATGGTTCATATTGATGAATAGAGAGGTGTTGAAACATAGAGGGGTGAAATTAGGGTTGCTCCTCCACCGCGAATGACCTGCTCCTCCACAATGAATTGAATCTGTGATGAGAAAAAGAAGGATCTTGCAGGGCTTCGCCAATTTTTCAATTTTGAGTTATTGTGCAGGTTCAATTACGGATTTTTGCAGGTTCAATTAGGGATTTTGAGTTTTCGGATTTTACAGGTTTAATTAGGGATTTTGCAGGCTTCGATGGTGGTGGTGGCGAGAAGAAGATGAAGTGGTGGTGGTGTCGGTGCTACCGTAGTGGTGGCCAGGGAGGGTGCCATAGTGGTGGTGGTGTCTAGGTATGGGGTGGTGCCGGAGGTATGGGGTGGGGTGGTGCCGGTGGTGTGGGTTGGCGGTGGCAGTGGAGGGTGGTGGTAAATGTCTACAAGAGGGAGTTGGGGGAAGTCTAGGGTTGAGGAAGAAGATAGGTGAAGGGTATTGGGACCCACAGATAATAAAGTATATATTATTAATTTGAGTAAATTACATAAGTAGTCCCTTAGATGTAAAGGGTTTAAAATACCCTCCCACTTAACAAAAGATATAGACGTTGTTAGTGCCCTGGGCTTAATTGAGAAGAAAGTGAAACCACGAGGACTAAAAATGTGAAATTGAAACTAATTAACCAAAACCGTTATTTTAACTAAAACTCATGTGTCAAAAGCAAAATTTACTCTTAATTTTATATTAAATATTAAAAAAATATATTTTTTTAATACTATTATTTAGTAAAAAAAAATTAAAGAAAAATATTTTAAAAATATATCATAAAAGTGACACGTTTTTTATTTATGATTTTTATTTATTAGTATAAAGATTAGAAGCTATAAAACAAAATGATTTAAAGTGACAATTTCCGAAATGGAAAATGATAAAAACGATTCATCGGGGCGGAGTGGGTTCTCCCAAAAATCTCCAATTTTTATCTTTCTCCTACAACCCTCAAAACCCTAACTGATCATATCTTATAAAAATGGCGAGGAAAGTTGATGTTGAGAAGCTCATCTCATACAGCGATGATCTAGTTCAGTTCTTAAAAACCGAAAAAGACATCAATTTCCTGAAGCATTGCGTCGAACAATCCGACGGACTCCGGTCCCGTTGCCTTTCTGATTATGCCGGAGTTCAGACGTCTCTTCAAGGTAATAGTTCAACTCCATAATTTGTTGTAAAAACAGTTAATTATACTTTGGATTCAAGTTGAAAATTCAGTTTTGGGGATTTTGAACATCAGTTTTAATTAAATGGTTGAAAATTGAACATTTATTGGGAAAATTAAACGAGATGCAACAGGTTATTATAAAAAGATAGACATGTGCAAGCAAAAAACAGAAGATGCAAAGGCTGAAGTGGTTTCAGATGCAGAGATTCATTTGCTTCACAAAGAATTGGATGAGGAGATGCAGAGAGAGGCATTGCTACAAGAGGACCTTAGATAAGTATTCAGTTACATAATGGTATTTGATGGTTTGATTACTGATTATTTGCCAATATCATATACACAGCCATCACTGCTCAAATTAAAGATCTTGAAGAGCAAACAAGTTTTATTGAAGAGAGAAGCCAATTTCTGAACAAACTCCAACAAGATGAAATGAAGACAATGTAAGTCCATATTCAAACTTGGTGAATGTCAACACTTTTTTCATCACACTTGCTCATTTTATTGCTAATGTTAAAAGATGATTTATGTAATATCAAACAATGCATGTTGAATAATACTCAACATATGCAATTGTTTGTTTTACATATTAACATTTACAATATGCTTTTACCTTAATCGTGATTAATAAACATTTTGGTCCTAAGCAGGGATTTCTTAGTTTGCTCATTGCTTGTCATGCAATTTCTTCTGAAACAAATACAACATATCCTTTTCAATTACCTCTTTCTGTTAATTGTCGCTAAATAATATACATAGCATTGACTTTGGCCCTAGTCATTCCTGACCTATTTGCCGTTGGGTCGGGCCAGGTATCATGATGTGCCCCATTGAGTGCCCATAATCTTTTATAATAAACACTATTTGCCTAATAGTGAAACATGATGTGCCCCATTGAGTATTGCATATATCTTGTAATATAGAGGTATCATTTATTTCTTAGTTCTTTTTTACAGGATGAAGCTCTCGATGTATGCATCTGTAACAAACATCATCCCAGACTTGAATGAGCAGTCCAAGATTTCTGGACGTATGTGTTTACTCACTTTGCTTTGTCATTTTACAACTACTTGAGATTTTAAAATTCGTTTTTAATTCACCACCAATCACAGATATTGTTGATAAAGAGAAGAAAGGGGTTGAAAAGTTCGAGTTCAACTCCCAAGAGACGAGTGATTTTGATACATGTAATGCAATCTGGAAGAAGATAATCCGGTGATAGAAGCTTTTCTATCCTCTTGAAGGCAATTTGTGATTTTGTTTTTCATTATTCAGGAATGACCATATTTTTTCTGTTTGTATGATGATTTCTCAGTTGGTTTTGATTAAATGTCAGATCCTTCTTTTCACATGATAAGAATAAGACCAATAACTTTGATTAAAGTTTTCTTGTATATACAAGTCAAATTATGCCAAATGACTGAAGAATCTTGTTCAAGTTGGAACAAGGAGAAATGGAGAAGAAGAAGTTCATGGTCATCGAGGTAGATTCTAACCCCTCTAGTTTCAATAGAAATACCTCACATATTGAATTAGAACACGATTATTGTAATGGAAATGATGAGTTTGCTACCCGCCTAGATAGTTTGAAATCCTTCATTTCCCAATAACATACCAAGAGTTTTGGTTACAAGATAAAACGTCACTCTTCTCTAGTGAGTGATGTTTACATAATAATAATAATAACAACAATACATACATACATATAAAATGAGTGAGTGAGTGAGTGTTGTGAGTTAGAACTTATCTACAGGGACCCCATCTCTAACAACCTGATAAAGTTTTCTTTCCTTGGTTTTGTTCAAGCCTGCAGTGAAATGCAGTTTATCTTCTTCAGAAACGATGGATGTGACTCTCACCCATATCACCACTTTGGTTTTCAGCCCTTCTATTTCACTTAGTTTTCCTTTCTCGATATGACCGGTGACGCTTGTTGAAAACCTCAAAACAGACGAATCTCGGTAGCTCACTTCACAGAATGTGGGTAAAGTGACGGTTAGCTTTTTCGTCTCCTCGTCCAGCACGTACTTTGTTGCTTCACGAGGAAAGATACCAGCTGGCAATTCAAATTCCTGCAGCACTTCGCCCAGTGGCTTCTTCCTTTTTTCTGCATAACATAACTCCACAATTAAATTAATATTCAACAACAATAATAATAAAATGTAAACCAACCTGTTGCTGAACTGACCAGCTTTTTTGCTCCACCTTTAATATTTTTGGGCACATCCTAAGACACGTACAAAAAGAGCCAACATTTTAATTTCTATTATCATTACATTACATTATAGATGAACAAACAAACCCTTCATACATGTCCAAACTGGATGTTTAATATTTGTTTTCCTAATTTTCTTTTAAAACCATGGATTAAATTCACATGAGATGAAATTTAAGGTTCCATAATTAATATTAATACAATCATGAAATATCAACCTAGCCGATGGAAATGATTTGGATGAATAACTTACATTGATATCTTTGGTGACATCTTTGGCTTTGCTAGTAAACCAAAAGCCCATAATCTGATCCATGTTGGATGTTCTTCTGAATATGAATTTGGCTCCCTCTCTAGAATAGATTTCCCCCCCAACCAAATATTCAATTCAAGAGAGGAAGGGATTGGTTTTTGGTGGAAAATAGAGAGATTGAGATGCTTTTGCCTTTTCTGCGAGTTTTTAGCCTCCATTTTCATAATTTCTTTCTTTTTTTAAAAATTAAAACCTCCCTTCCTTTAAATTATGTTTTAAAACAATCAAATAATACCTAACATGTCCTATTAACACGACATGAGTTTATTTATTGTGAATATGTAAGCACAATATAGTTATAGACATGAGTTTATTTATTGTGAATATGTAAGCACAATATAGTTATAGGGGTTCAGTATTGGAATAACACATCAAATCATTATACTATAAACGCTTTTAGAGTTGATATGAAGTTAAACGAGCTAGTGTTTGAGGCAACCGGTTGTCTCCCGTTCAAGTGATGTGTCCGTAGCTGAATATTGTGGAGCTGCAAATTTGTGTCCGAAGCAACATGGTTGCGAACTTGTTGCTAGAGTTACACGTTCCTTTGTGGAAAGCCACCATGGTATTTTGTGAGAATGTCCTCAGTGGTATACTTATTTGATTATCCAGTCCATCATCAACGTACGAAGCACATAGAAATTGATATTCATTTTGTTCGGGAGAAAGTCCGCATTGGTCATATTTGAGTGTTACATATTCCATCTTCGTTACAGTATGCATACATATTCACCAAAGTTCTTCTTTGTCAACAGTTTGAGAATTTTGGATCCAGTTTGAAAGTATGTCTTGCTAGCTACTGGGGGATATTAACAATTGTATTTAGTGTGATGTGAATATGTAAGCCCAATATAGTTTTAGGGCTTTGTAACTTTAACCCTATTTATAGGGATTCGGTATGGGAATAACACATCGAATCATTATACTATAAACACTTTTAGAGTTCATATGAAGTTATATGAGCTAGTGTTTGAGATAAACAAGATTGGGTCATACACGTTAATGACAAGATAAAAAAGTGTCTAAACAAGTTTAACTTGTTTATGATACACATAACATGTTTATCTTATTGTGTTAATTATGTTAAGAGGTTGAGGTGACACATTTATGACATGTATATCAAAATGACATAGTTTTATAGTTTTTTAAATAATTAAATATGGATTGTCGTATAAATTGTAAATTATTATTATTCATTTATCAACCGCGTCAATGTTTGTGATAAACCTGATGTGTTTGTTTATATAAAAGTGCAGTGTTCAATCCTATCAAGACTCACTTGGAGTTTAGACTACCGTGGAATAACCGAGTCCCATTGAAAGTTAACATCCTAGCTTGGAGAATGGCCCTAGATCACCGTCTCCCAACCTGTTGAATCCCTATCATGCCTCTTCTGCGGGGACCACTATGAATCATTTGAACAAATTTTTGTTTAATCTAGCTCAAGTTTTATGGGATTTGGTGGCACAATTCCATCCTTTTATGTTTTTGGAGTTAGACTTGGTACTCCAACATTGTTTTACTAAAGGAAGAAGACAATTCAATTCGGCGATCTTAAAAATTTGGTGTCTATGGAAAGCGCGGAATGAAATGATCTTTGAACAAAAGAAGGTCCATATTAATAAGGTAATCGAAGAAATAAAAATATTGAGTTTTCTTTGGGTGGGGTATCATTCGAAAGCTGTTCTCTCTGGAGACTTTACCTTGGTGCTTGTAATTAACATTGTGCTACTTGTTAATATATGTTTTGTTGGCCGTTCAAAAAAAATGAGAAAGTTTGCAGAACCTGAATGTTCTTTTAGTCTCACAAAAGAATGATGTTTATCCTTCAATCAGTTTTTGGATGCAGCCCTCCTCTTAGTTGCAACCCCATGAGATAACAACATTATTTTGTTCAATGTTTCCACAAACTAAGAATGAATATGATTGAAAGAGATGTTTGATTTGCCTCACACACAAAAATAAAAAAGGCTGCAACATAAATGGTGTTTTATTTTCTCATTGCAAAAAGAATCAACAAATTGGATCTATATAATATAATATAAACACACTTTAGCTTATACAATCAATAATACTTACTATATATATGTATCTTACAAAAGAATGATGTTTATTTCAATCTGTTTTGGATGCAGCCTCCTCCTCTGAATGAGCTAGCTCTGGTTTAATCTCCTGAAGCTTTTCAAGAACTTGGGCAGCTTCTGGCCTTTCTTCCGCCGAAGGATCCACACAATGCATAGCCAATTTCAGAGTATTAAGCAGCTCCTCTCCACCAACATTGGCATTGGCTGGATCCCCCATCAATTCCAAGTCAAAAATTTCATTAGTCCACTCTTCCTTCACAATGGATGCCACCCACTGTGGCAAATCCAGCCCGACTGTTGCCTCGCTTGGAGACTTTCCCGTCAAAAGCTCCAACATAATTACACCAAGGCTGTAAACATCAGTTTTCGGGTTGGCGTTCTTGAGCTTTGGCAGCTCTGGAGCTCGGTATCCCAACGTCCCAGCGGTTGCAATGACATTGGTGTTGGCTGCATTTGTCATGAGTCTGGAGAGACCCACATCTGCAATCGCAGGGTTCTTCTGCTCGTCTAGTAACACGTTGCTGGAAGTGAGGTTCCCGTGGACTATGTTCTCTTGGTTATGAAGGAACACCAGGCCTTTGGTTATGCCCACAATTATGTTCAATCTTGTTGCCCAGTTTATCACACTTTCGGGCCCACGAGCTGTATGTAACAACATTAAACCCACATTAGATAGCGTTAATTAGTCATAAATACAAGAATTTTTTTAATTAGTGTGCATACCATGGAGGAAAGAAGCCAGACTGCCATGAGGCATGTAATCGAACACAAGAAGCTTTTCGCCCTTAGGCCCTAAGTAATAAGCTCGAAGTGCCAAGATATTCGCATGCCGAATCTTTCCCAGTTCAGAAACCTCGCTTTCAAATTCTTTCTGCGCTTTCGTCACCTTTTCTCTTAGTCTTTTTACCGCAACCATGTTACCATCTTCCAACGTGGCCTTATACGAGGTTCCATATGTACTCTTTCCCATTATCTCAGCAGTCGCACACAACAAATCGTCAGCTGTGAACACAAACGTACCCGAAAAATGCACCAATTTCCCACCTGTCTCTCCTGATTCAACAACATCAGCCCCTGCCATTACTGGTACTGGCATGGAAATCTCAGTTTTGCCATTCTTAGACTTGGATCTTGCTGCTTTCTTTCGGATTACGAAGCAGAGAAGTAAACAGCATAAAAGAAGCAGAAGCAGTAATAGGGCTCCCCCTGCTATGAGAATAATATCTTTTGTGCTAAGTTTTCGGTTTTCTTGTTTCTTGTTTAGTGCTTGTGAAGCAGAAGGAGAAGGTGAAATGGATAGAACAGGGCACGGTGTCGAAATGCTATACCCACATAACTGAACATTCCCCACAAAAGAGCTTGAATTAAACTTCTTCCAGAGGGAAGGATCAACACTTCCTGAAAGTGAGTTATAGGAAACATTCAGAGAATCAAGATTCTTCAAATCACCAACAGATTTGGGGATTTCACCACTGAAATTATTGTGGGACAACCTGAGTTGAGTGAGAGAAGAAAGATTCCCAATAGTATCAGGAATCGGGCCGTTCAATCGGTTGCTATCCAATATCAGAACTGAAAGATTAGAAGAGCTAAAAGAAGGTAAGCTCCCTTTGATGGCATTGTTGGACAAATCCAAGATTTGAAGCTTAGAAAGATTAGCAAACTCATTAGGGATAACCCCATCAATGTGATTATGGCCAAGATTAATCTTTTCAAGATTATGCATCTTGCTCAAGGAGGGTGGAATACTTCCAGTGAGAAAATTATGATCAAGGGTGAAAGATGTGAGTTCACCAGAACCCCAAGTGTCTGGAATAGAACCAGAGAGGTTGTTGTGTTGTAAAGCTAGGAATGTGAGTGAAGGCAAAAGGGTAAAGCTTGGGGGAATGGAACCAGAGAAGGCATTGTGACTAAGGTTAAATCTATAAATCTTGGTGGAATTTGAAAGAATGTTGTTAGGGATGGTCCCACTTAGCTGGTTGTTGCTTAGATCAAGATTCTGCAAAGATCCTGTTGTAAGAGATGGTGGGATGGAGCCTGAAAGTCGATTATTGAAGAGATAAACACCTCTTAGGTTAGGTAACAGCCATAATGATTGTGGAATAGGACCGACTAATAGGTTGTCATGAAGGCTGATTCTTCTGAGTGAGTGAAGACTCCCCATTTTTGATGAGATCTTGCCACCTAAACCCTTCCATGGAAGCTGTATGGCGATGACTTGACCTTGATCACACTTGATGCCGACCCAGCCACCTGAGCAAACTCCATTTCTTCCCTTCCATGTTCGCAAGACTCCTCTGAAATGAACGAGATCTTGTTTAATGGCTTCAAGAGCTGAGTAATCTGAAAGCGTGACGGTAATCACCTCATCCGACGATTTACCTGAAACAAGATGACAAGAGAGGATCAAAAGCAAAAAGAGAAAGGAAAAACGGCTTGTATTGCACTGCAAGTGTTTGTGAAAATGACTCAGAAAGCCATCTTGAGCTTCCATGAAGAAGAAGAACACCAACGAACTCTGTTTTGATTATTTACTTTCAAAAGCCTGAATAAGGAGAGATGGGTGATGGAAAACTGAAGAGGAGGATATTTATAAGAGAGAGAGGGCGGTGGGTGGGTGAAATATTATTTTAGGGCAGAAGATGATGTTTACGTTGAGGGAGGATACAAGGAAGGGGCAACGGCTAGTGATCTGATTACTATTACTAGTCACATGACAAAATATCTGATTAGGGTTTTTACCATCTCCAACGGCTATATCTCCCCTCAGATGCCTTTGACTCAAAATCTACAAGGGTAAATTACAATTTTTGACACATGTGGTTTGACATGTTTAACCCTTTTAGTTTAAAAAGTAATCTTTTAATATATCAACCCCTAAGGTTGTTGTACTTTTATAATCATTTCGGTCAACCCTGTTAAGTTTTTCTGTTAACTATATGACATTTTACTTATTTTATTTTTAAGTAAACTATTTAACCTTTCAGTCCAATAAAAACTTTTTTAAACGTTTAATGAAAGATTATAAGAGCTATTTAAAAAGCACGCCTTGATTTGCATGACGAGGCCTTGGAGTTTGGACTACCGTGAAATAACCGAGTCCCATTGAAAGTTAACATTCTAGCTTGGAGACTGGCCCTAGACCGCTCCCGACCCGTGAAGCACTTTTTATTTTTGTTTCCTTTTGAGTTCAGATGGCGTCTACCAAAACTGGATCATCTATTTTATCATAAGTTTCTTTTAAGTCCTGCTAAATTTCAGATGCAAGTTTAGAGAAGTTCTGACCAATATAAAGATCATCAGATATTGAATTAAGAATCCAGGTAATCACAGCAGAGTTACATCTCTTAGCAAGTACATCGTTATCAGTGCACTTAACACAAGAACCATTAATAAAATCTTGTTCTTAACTTGTAAAGCAAGTTTCATAGCAAGACCAAACAATATAACTTATGTCCCTTTCAGTTTTATAGTTACTATAGTAAGATTACTAGAGTCACTAGCATGAAGATACAGAGGATCACTAGCATCAAGTTTACTTATGAGAGTTTCAAGTATAACAACAGGTCCATCACCATCAGCCATTATAAAACCAACAAGATAATCAAATAAGGAATGAGTATCACTCAAGCACACACACAGAGTACAATCAAAAGTAGAGCCATGTATTCACCATACTCAAGTGGCAAATCAAGGGTTACTTAAGATTTTATGCACCACACAAAATTTAGACCACACAAATAACACTCAAAACACAACTAAGGTGTGTCTCTCCTCGTGTATACTTCCCAATGCTAGTACTCCTAAAGGTGTAGACTTTAGAAACAATAATGCACTTTAAACATATTTTCTTTAAGGATTATTGGATTTTAATAATCCCACCTTTTACCAATTGGCCGATAATAATCCCAACTGAGAATATTCTTACCACTGGTCCCTACTTTCAAACTATTTTTTTACATTGGACCCCCCGTTAAAAAAACTTAACGCCGTTAGAGTTTATATGACGTGGACATCTGCAAACCGCCGGAAAGTCGAGCCAAGCTAGCAGTGGTCTCGTGGTGGCTTTTGAAATTGGCTCTGGTGGTGTTTAACTGGTCTCGTGGGTCCGGAAAGTCCAAACAGAGAAAACGGTGGTGTTTAACGAGACCAGTTAAACACCACCAAAGCCAATTTCAAAAGCCAACACGAGACCATTGCTAGCTTGGCTCGACTTTCCGGCGGTTTGCAGATGTCCATGTCATATAAACTCTAACGGCGTTAAGTTTTTTTAACGAGGAGTCCAATGTAAAAAAATAGTTTGAAAGTAGGGACCGGTGGTAAGAATATTCTCAGTTGGGATTATTATCGGCCAATTGGTAAAAGGTGGGATTATTAAAATACAATAATCCATTTTAGGATGCTATGGTTTGAATCTTTATGATATTAATTTGCATCAAAGTGCAGTTTAAAGGTGTCTAAGTCAAATCATCTCTAAGAAACAAAAATATCTCTTCTTTTCTTAAGGAGTAATCCATTTGTATATATTTTTTTAATTAAATGTAGTTCTTAACTTTGAAATTAAAAAAAGGAATCAAAATGAAAATAGCAGTCTGCTTCCTTTTTTTGAAGATAAATGTAGAAATTCTGTAATCCATTAACAATATTTGGTATGATGATTTATATGCTTACCTTCCCCTCTAGTATTTCTAGATCTTCTTAAACAAAAGCAGTAACTGCCACTTTCATTGTTGGAGAAAGCACAAGAGGTATTAAAAAGCAAAAAAGTCATGGAATTTATGCCAAACATGTGTGGTTCAGCCAATGAAAATGATGGTGTAATTATGTAAAACATCTTCTCGTGAAAATTCAAATGACAATTATTTGTATATTTTGGAAGTTTAAACCATTTATGGCTTAAAAATAACTATTTATGATTATTGTGGTTGGTAAATCTGAAGTTGGATGGTAAAATATATGCTTTTCAGAGAGGGTTCAACCATTTATGGCTTAAAAATAACTTTTCAGAGAGGGTTCAAATCCATTTCTTCCCTTCCATGTTCGCAAGACTCCTCTGAAATGAACGAGATCTTGTTTAATGGCTTCAAGAGCTGAGTAATCTGAAAGCGTGACGGTAATCACCTCATCCGACGATTTACCTGAAACAAGATGACAAGAGAGGATCAAAAGCAAAAAGAGAAAGGAAAAACGGCTTGTATTGCACTGCAAGTGTTTGTGAAAATGACTCAGAAAGCCATCTTGAGCTTCCATGAAGAAGAAGAAGAACACCAACGAACTCTGTTTTGATTATTTACTTTCAAAAGCCTGAATAAGGAGAGATGGGTGATGGAAAACTGAAGAGGAGGATATTTAAAAGAGAGAGAGGGCGGTGGGTGGGTGAAATATTATTTTAGGGCAGAAGATGATGTTTACGTTGAGGGAGGATACAAGGAAGGGGCAACGGCTAGTGATCTGATTACTATTACTAGTCACATGACAAAATATCTGATTAGGGTTTTTACCATCTCCAACGGCTATATCTCCCCTCAGATGCCTTTGACTCAAAATCTACAAGGGTAAATTACAATTTTTGACACACGTGGTTTGACATGTTTAACCCTTTTAGTCTAAAAAGTAATCTTTTAACATATCAACCCCTAAGGTTGTTGTACTTTTATAACCATTTCGGTCAACCCTGTTAAGTTTTTCTGTTAACTATATGACATTTTACTTATTTTATTTTTAAGTAAACTATTTAACCTTTCAGTCCAATAAAAACTTTTTTAAACGTTTAATGAAAGATTATAAGAGCTATTTAAAAAGCACGCCCCCGTGGTCAACTTTCTATCGTACCAGCGTACTGTTGTCGCCCAGTCAGATGAAGCATGGGGCCGTGCCCCACCAGGCACGCCCCCGTGTCCAGTACATGCAGAGTACGTATGCGACCGGGACAAAAAGCAGCTCGTCAGATGTCTCAGTACGGGGCCGTGGCCCCCAGTCACGGGTCGTGCCTCACCTTCCTGACCCTATTAATAGAGCCATTTGGCTCTTGATTGAGGGTTGGCCTTGGGAGAGAAAATTCCACTTACACCAAAATCATTGTAGCAGCTGTTGGAGGTCACTTGGAGGTCAAGAAGAAGTATTCCACCCTCATCATCCCCCTTGGAAGACACCATTTGCATACTTGAAGCTTTGGTTACATTTAAACTATGTCTTACATGAATCTCTTTTGTGTTATATTTGTGTGTATGCTCATCATGAGCTAAATATCTTTTCAACCATTTTAGTGTGATGAAACTCTATTAATTATGTTGAACTCATGAATATGGCTAAATTATTATGTTAATGTAATGATGATTTTGTGTTAACCTTTTGATGGTTTTGCATGTCCAAATGTTTATGGAGCAAATTAAGGTTTATAAATGGTAAATCATTATCGAGTTGGAAAACCTATGAGACTAACATTTATTTATAACCTTAACATCTTTTGTTAAAATGTTATAGCTAATATTTAATTGGATTTGGGTTCTATCACTTCAAATAACATTAACATAATAGCAAACTTTAGCAATATGAAAAGAGGTCAACATACATTAATGAGTGGATTCTAAACTAAGATATCTTTTAAAATTATTGCTTTTACTCAAGTTACATCTTTTTCAGGAAATACAAAAGATAATCCTCATTTTACCAAGAAAACAATCTAATCACTTGTTCACTAGTCATTTGAACTAATTAAAAATCTGGGTTGAGAAATTAACTGTGTCCATAGATTGACATCCGGTTCTTATCAAAACTATATTACCACTCGACAGGTGCACTTGCCTTTGTGTGTGTATTGTAGTCTAGGTGAAAACCACCTTTTAAAACCAACATTTGTGTGAAAAATCTTTATTAAATATATATACACTTCACGCACATCAATGCTAGATTGTTGAAATAGTGATGATTAAGTGTTTAGGTGGTATTAGACACTTGAGCAAACACCAAATTGACATAATAAAAGTTATTGAATGAGAAATTAGTGTCAAAGTATTGGAAAGAAAACTCAAGTAGGTGAGTTTGTATTGAAAGAGGGTGCTTGGTTATGGGTATAACCCAAACGGTTCAGTTTGGGTTGGAAATGAAAATTGAGTTGTGGACTCAATTGTAATGTGATTGTGATGAATATTAGATTACTAAACTAGGTGTATATGTTTAGGTAATCAAATTGTGAACAGAGGAGGAGGAACGAGATCTTCCAACTCTAAAGGTAAGTGCCTTTGCACTTACTTAGTAATGTTGATAAATGTGTGGTGTATGTGATATGTATGTATACTATAAGTTAAAGTGAATGTGAAAGGTTATTGCTTGAATGTAGTATGTGTGGAATTGTATAAATTGACTTATGTGGTAAATAGTCAAATTATTATGTGAATGTGAAGTAATTGACTTATGTGATAAATAGTAATGTTATTATGTGAATGTGGTGAACGTGGAGTAAATAACTTATGTGGTAAATAGTCATACTATTATGTGAATGTGGAGTAAATGACTTATGTGGTAAATAGTCATACTATTATGTGAATGTGGTAAATGTGGCATAAATGACTTATGTGGTATATAGTCAAACCAAATGAAATATGTTTTGGTGAAATGGTGGATTGAAGTGAGGAATACTTCAATAGGTGAACTTGGTGTCAAATAATCCAAGTACGGGTAAGACGAGTTGTGGTACTCGCACCAAGAGGTCGTGAACCTAATTAAAAGTGTGGAATACTTCAAATGGGTGAATGGGTGGTGGTATATGAATGTAATAGGAAAAAAAAATGAGACTTGTAGTGGAAATGCAAGTGTTAAGAACCTTAATTGACCAAATGGGGGCAAACGGGTCAATTGGGTGAAAGGGGTGAAAACAAGTGTAAATACTTGTTGAATATGTTTATCGTCATTACTAACAGTGATTTTATATATGTGGTTATGTAGGGAAAGCTCCGATGTAGGTCTAAGTCAAGTACAAGGCGTGGAGGGTTCTTGTATGCATTTTTGGTGTTGTGGGGATTTAAAGGAAAATCCGTAAATGTTGTGTAATTTGACACATGATCTATGTTTTGGTGTTTATATATGTGGTATATATGTTTTGAAACCAAAACCCAAGTGTAGGAAAATTTTAGTGTCAAGTTGAATTGAAAAATGGTGGAAAATTGGCTAAGTGTTGGAACTGGGCAAACTTAGTAAACTTTTAGTTTACTCAGGTCCCCCGCGGTACGCGAGAGCCAGGGAGGCTTCTCTCGCGGTACGCGAGAGACCTGGCTCTCGGTCAGGAATTTCTGAGCTCCCTCGCGGTACGCGAGGGGAGTTGTTCAGAATCTCGTGGTACGTGAGAAAGTAAAAAAAAAATATTATGGGATAAAAGCTTCCATGTGCGTTTAAATGTTTTATTAATTGGTTTTCCAATTAAGAGTGTTACAGTATTACACAATGACCTGACTAATTACACAATGAACTTGTATTACACAATGACCTGACTAATTACACAATGACCGGATATTACACAATGATCAGACGTGGTATTACACAATGAACTTGTATTACACAATGACCTAACTAATTACACAATGAGTTGGAAAACGTAAAACACAATGATAAATATACATATAACAAAATGAACTTGTATTACACAATGAACTTGTAATACACAATGGACTTGTATTACACAATCAACTTGTATTACACAATGACCTGACTAATTACACAATGAGCTGGAAAACGTAATTTTTTTTCGTTTTTGTTTATAACGACACTATACTCGTTTTAAAGATAAAAAAACGCTCGTTTTTGTGGTGTAATTTTTTTGAAAAAACAATTTCGTATGTAAAAGTTATGAACGTTTAAAAATAAGGGGGAACTTGATAAAAAGTCAACAAAAGTGGCCAAGACTAAAATACCCTTTCAACAACTTTTTCTCCTATAATTTAATCTCAACCATTAAATCTTTTCTACCATTTGATTTAATGGCTCTAAATCCTTCTCAACCATTCTTAGAATAGAATCATTTTTACCTGAACCTAATTCATGTCCTATATACTTAACAGAAAAAGTTAACTGGGTTAGTGTCATGGACTGAACTAGTTATAAAAATACAAACGCAGGGGCTGGTATGTTAAAAGATTCCTTTTGGTCTAAAATGGTTAAACAGACCAAACCACAGGGGCTTAAAGCGAAGTTTACTCTATAAAAAAAATATACAAATTAAAGTTTTTAAACTTATTTAAAATACATCAACTTATAAAAATAGTAATATATATCTATACTAACTAATAAACAAGTAAAATAAGATGACACTTGTTATATTTTTAGGTCTCCTCATTCTCATATTCTCGCATCTCTCCTATTAATAATCAACTCTACTATTTTAGATAACTAAATTAGTTATTTGTTTCAATTTTTATCTACGCATTTTTAATTTTTGGTTATCATCAATTCATTTGTTTAATCATATTTTTATAAATTCTACAAACCGAAAACAATTTTATAACCAACTAAAATTAAAATAAAAAACTTTTAATCATATATTTACATATTTACATTGTTTTATTTTGATGAGCGTATGTGTTAATAGATTACATTATATTTTATTCAACCCATGTAATACACAGTTTTATTAAACCAGTGTATTACACGGGTTTTAAAAACATAAAATTTTTATTATTAATAAGTATGTAATATTATATTTATTCAACCCGTGTAACACACGTAATGAATACTATACACCTGGCCATTCGGGTAAACCCATTGGCGAAAGGTCACCCACGCTCGCAAACGCAGACAACACTGATGACCCTGCCTACCCACCATTCCAGGGGAAACCCATCACCTTGAAGGCCCACTATGGTAAAACCCCTGGCTCATCTGAACATATTGTACCGAGTGAGGCTCGAAACCATGACCTCCATATTGGAATGCCATGTGAGTGTCTTCTCCCAAATCAATTTACATGGGGCTCATTGGCTTAATATAACAAATTTAGCTTAAGAATCTTTTTAGTGTATTTTTTACAAGTTTAAGGACTTTAAATATAAAAAAATTAAGTTAGTTTTATGATAGTAAGTTACTATTTGAATCCCTTAAGTTTTAAAACCTTGATTTGCACGACGAGGCCTTGGAGTTTGGACTACCGTGAAATAACCGAGTCCCATTGAAAGTTAACATTCTAGCTTGGAGACTGGCCCTAGACCGCTCCCGACCCGTGAAGCACTTTTTATTTTTGTTTCCTTTTGAGTTCAGATGGCGTCTACCAAAACTGGATCATCTATTTTATCATAAGTTTCTTTTAAGTCCTGCTAAATTTCAGATGCAAGTTTAGAGAAGTTCTGACCAATATAAAGATCATCAGATATTGAATTAAGAATCCAGGTAATCACAGCAGAGTTACATCTCTTAGCAAGTACATCGTTATCAGTGCACTTAACACAAGAACCATTAATAAAATCTTGTTCTTAACTTGTAAAGCAAGTTTCATAGCAAGACCAAACAATATAACTTATGTCCCTTTCAGTTTTATAGTTACTATAGTAAGATTACTAGAGTCACTAGCATGAAGATACAGAGGATCACTAGCATCAAGTTTACTTATGAGAGTTTCAAGTATAACAACAGGTCCATCACCATCAGCCATTATAAAACCAACAAGATAATCAAATAAGGAATGAGTATCACTCAAGCACACACACAGAGTACAATCAAAAGTAGAGCCATGTATTCACCATACTCAAGTGGCAAATCAAGGGTTACTTAAGATTTTATGCACCACACAAAATTTAGACCACACAAATAACACTCAAAACACAACTAAGGTGTGTCTCTCCTCGTGTATACTTCCCAATGCTAGTACTCCTAAAGGTGTAGACTTTAGAAACAATAATGCACTTTAAACATATTTTCTTTAATGGAAACAAGTTTTTAGCATAACCATTTTAGGATGCTATGGTTTGAATCTTTATGATATTAATTTGCATCAAAGTGCAGTTTAAAGGTGTCTAAGTCAAATCATCTCTAAGAAACAAAAATATCTCTTCTTTTCTTAAGGAGTAATCCATTTGTATATATTTTTTTAATTAAATGTAGTTCTTAACTTTGAAATTAAAAAAAGGAATCAAAATGAAAATAGCAGTCTGCTTCCTTTTTTTGAAGATAAATGTAGAAATTCTGTAATCCATTAACAATATTTGGTATGATGGTTTATATGCTTACCTTCCCCTCTAGTATTTCTAGATCTTCTTAAACAAAAGCAGTAACTGCCACTTTCATTGTTGGAGAAAGCACAAGAGGTATTAAAAAGCAAAAAAGTCATGGAATTTATGCCAAACATGTGTGGTTCAGCCAATGAAAATGATGGTGTAATTATGTAAAACATCTTCTCGTGAAAATTCAAATGACAATTATTTGTATATTTTGGAAGTTTAAACCATTTATGGCTTAAAAATAACTATTTATGATTATTGTGGTTGGTAAATCTGAAGTTGGATGGTAAATCTGAAGTTGGATGGTAAAATGAGCTGAAAAACGTAATACACAATGATAAATACATATAACACAATGAACTTGTATTACACAATGAACTTGTATTACACGATGAACTTGTATTACACAATGAACTTGTATTACACGATGAACTTGTATTACACGATGAACTTGTATTACACAATGAACTTGTATTACATAATGAACTTGTATTACACATTGAACTTGTATTACACAATGAACTTGTATTACACAATGAGGTGGAAAACATAATTTTTTTTCTTTTTTGTTTATAACGACACTATACTCGTTTTAAAGATAAAAAAAACGCTCGTTTTTATGGTGTAATTTTTTTGAAAAAATAATGTCGTATGTAAAAGTTATGAACGTTTAAAAATGAGGGGGGAACTTGATAAAAAGTCAAGAAAAGTGGCCAAGACTAAAATACACTTCCAACAACTTTTTCTCCTACAATTTAATCTCAACCATTAAATATTTTCTACAATTTGATCTAATGACTCTAAATCTTTCTCACCCTTCTTAGAATTAGAACCCTTTGTACCTGAACCTAATCCAATATATATATATATATATATTTACATAATTAGTTTTCACTATTTGCGTGACAATTTTGACCTCTACAATGGATTTTCGTCTAAATTGATTCCTATAGTGGATGCGATGTGATGACATGGTGAATGGACGGCTCACTATGGCTATGGAGAAAGATATACGAAGCAGTGTATGTAAGCACGGCCTCGGAAATATGGTCTGACCTTCTTGAAAGATTCAACAAAGAAAGTGTGCCTAGGGCGTAAGAACTAAAACAGCAAATCGTTGCAACACACCAAGATAGAACCGTCGTGTCTGTTTACTACACGGCTATGAAGCCTCTTGGACAAGCCACAATCGGTTCTACCCACACCTTGTTGTTCTTGCAACGGATCTGTGTGTGCGTTTAGAAGCGATTGATAGAACATCAAGAAGGGAAAGACTGTATAAGTTTCTTAAGGGACTTGATATCGAGTGCACTGTGATTAAATCATATATCCTAGCGATAAAGCCAATATAACCTTGGGAACAGCTTACTATCTAGTCGCAAAGGACGGACGACAGAGAAGAATCTCAGCCAATAAGAAGCGTTCATCAGAGACTGTTGCGTTCAAGGCCTTCATACCCATGTGACGTGCAGAAATTTCAAATCAACAATGAGATAGGAGCACTAAAACATGGTGAAGAAATGGAACATTGAAGTTTTGCGCTAATCGAGACGGGTGTTTCAAATGGATAGGAGATGTGTCATGTGATAATTAAAAATATAATAAATATATTTTTTATATGGTTTCATGAGATCGTGTTTTAAATTTATAAAATGATAATCGTGGTCGCAAAAGTCGCTCTAGTCGGAGTCGGGACTACTCGGGAAGTCTCGGCCTAGGCGGAGAGTACTCGGCGAGTACTCGGCCTAGGACTAGAGTACTCCGGCTTCGGAAATCTACCTTGTAGCGATTACTCGGGGAGTACTCGGCCTCGGAGACCATGTTTTACAACCATGATGATAATTACTTTAACTTAAAACACACACAATAGGCAAGACAAGTGTACCTATCACAGCGTAATATAGTTTAGGTAAGAACTAAGTATCGAACCAATGGACACGGTCGAGTTCCAATACTCAACTTTTGTTATCGTTTAGCCGGATTAATTAGTGAGTGAGTTTTGTGTGCTTGTGAAACAGATAAGTAAATGACAAAAAAGTAAATGACGGTAAGTAAATAACATAAAAGTAAAAACGTCGTGATGTGTGTAATGTTAAGTTGACTAATTCAGTGGTATGACTACTACAAACTTGTGACTTAGGTCACCGCTAGAGCCTCGTCCTCACAACAATTGATTCACAAATTAAAATCTTTAAATTAAAATTATAGTGCCTCCCGCTAGGGACAACAATTACCCTCGTTTAAAACATCGAACTTAAATGCTTTATATTATAGTTAAATAGGTGATTATATTTTGCTCACCGGGAGGCGGTGTTACAATGAGACCGAGTATAAAGACGTACCGTTCCCAACATGAGTTCATTAATTCTTGGTCGCATAATAAGTTTGTATAAAGACGTACGACCTTAATAGTATAGACCAAGCCTTGGCTTATCAATATCGGATTGTATAAAGACGTACAAGCCTCAAAGGAAGTTTGATTAAAAATGTTTTACGATCTTACACTTTAAAATCAAGAACATTCACAAATATAAAGGCGGGTTTAGACAATAATAAAAGCCCACCAAATGATGGTTTTTAGGACGAATAATTAAAGACATAAACACACCACTAAATTAATACTCCAAACATTAACATGCACCAAACGTCATCTTCACCCTAGCAATACAAAGATTTTAGCCACGAATGGCCATACTAACTAGCGTAACGCTGAGTTTCGTAGGCTCCCCTATTGCGGAAAAAGGAGGAGGAGCTTCTCTACTTTTTACTCTCTACTTTAAACTACGAAATACTCTCTGTGGATAGTGTCTTTAGCTCTGGTGTGGTGAGTGAAACCAAGAACCCAAGCCCTATATTTATAGGCCTCAAAATGAGCATTGCACGGCTGTGCATTGGGTTGCACGGTCATGCAAAGGACTCGCGAATCAAAACGGGTACAGAGGACAGTGTACTAGGTCCTTAGAGGGCAAGAAAGGCTTTGTACAGCCGTGCAATGGGATGCACGATCGTGCATTACCTTTTCAGCTCTCATGATTTGTCTTTTAGCTCCCTGTTGACTTTCGTTGGCCAATTTTGACTTCTTGGGGGTCAAAGCTCGGGAATGATCCTTCTAGAAGCTTGATTTCTTGGTGTTTTTTATAGGATTTAGCTTGGTTTATATTTTCTACATCGAATAACATGCAATTACAAAATATAAACGTTTTAAGTATCAATTGCAAGGTTATTGTTCAATTAGTACCATAATATGGGGATTATTATGCATGCAAAATATGTATAAATGATGACACATCAATATGGTACCTAAAATGATGGCTAGGAAAAGCAAAGGGAGAAAAAGGGAACCATGAGCTACATGCATTGAAACCTAGTCAAGCTCCATACCTAGCCTCACCAATACACTTTGTAGACTCCAAGAACATATCCAAAGATGAAACATAACCAATTGCCAACATAACAGGTAAGTAAACCAGGACGGGGATTGGGTTGTGGATTTGGGAGCTATTGAACACGTAATGTACAGAACCGTTCTTTTTGAAAAACAAAAGGAAAATTAGTTATAAGGTCCATGTCACAATACCGAATGGTGAAGTCATTCATGTTGAGGGAAGAGGCTATTACACCTTACTAGGAGGAGTCAGAGTAAAAGGGGTTTTAAAATTCAATTGTAACTTATTATATTGTACGTGGACATCTAATTGGAATCTACTGTTGACCCATTTTTAAAATGTTTAGGTTATAGAATTGTACCCACGCTATGCGACACGAGTGTGGTTATTTTTTCTCCGTATTACGAGCAAAGAGGTTGGTCGTTATCGGTGTCGATAGTAATCATAAAAGACCCGGCCGATATCAGTTATGATAATACCAAAACACCGGAAACGATAACGACCAACCTCTTCGCTCATAATACGGAGAAAAAATAACCACGCTCATGTCGCATAGCGTGGGTACAATTCTATAACCTAAACATTTTAAAAATGAGTTAACAGTAGTAACTTCTTGCAAGGGTTGCTTTCGGTTAGGTGGAGAGGAGATTTGTATCGAATGGGATGGTTATAAGTGAAAGGAAGGCAATGATGACGACGGTTGACACATGGCACATGAGGTTGGGTCATGATTCTAAAGACAAACTTGCTAAAATCAATTTCTTTTAATTCTAGAAATAAAATTTGTGATTCCTGTGTGAAAGCAAAACACACCAGGTTACCTTTTCCATTAGCACTATTAAAACAAATGGTTGTTTTATATTAATACATTGTGATATTTGGGGCAAATAGCATACACCCTCCTATTCACGGGCAAATTATTTCCTCACCATACAACAGATCCGTATGGGTTTTCCTCATTGAACATAAACACGAGGCTAGCAAATGTTTAATTGATTTTCACAAAATAATAGAACTTCAATTTGGAAAGCCTATCAAAAGGATTAGTGGTGATAACGATGGTGGTGGAAAGGAAACATAAACATTTACACGTCTACATCCCCCCCCCAAACAAACTGGGTGGTGGAAAGGAAACATAGATATTTACCCAAGACGGTTCTGGCGTTAAGATTTCAAGCTAATTTTCCTAAGAGATTTTGGGGAGAGTGTGCCCTGACGGCCGCATATATCATCAACGTTGCCCTCTAAAATCATAAAAAAGACCCTGTGTGAGTTGATATTTAATTAAAAACTGGAATATGATCATATGAGAGTGTTTGGTTATCTTGTCTACTTTAGAAACAATGAAACGAAGGGATACGAGTTTGAAGTAAGAGGGAGACCGAGGTTATTTTTGGGCTACCTACAAGGAATGAAATGATACCAAATTTATGGCATTGCTAGTGCTAAAATAATTACGTGCATGAATGTACTCTGAAGAAAATTATCCCTTTGCAAAATGATAACATAACAAATGAAACAACATTTTTAAGTTCCCATGTGGGCCGACCCAATATACAGACGAGTTGTAGCATAGACATAGCCCACATGGCGAGAATTATGACCAAGGCCCACTAGTCGATTTGAACCAAAGCCCAAGTCATAAGAACAAAGATCTCCCCATCACGAAAAAACATCTTAAATAAAGAAGTGGGTCATCAGGAGCCAAATGTAAGCCATACGAATGAAGAATTTAGTTTCGATACAGTACAAACTAGAATAAGAAGAAACAGATCTCAACGAAAGCACCTCAATGACTTCATTGCCCCCCTCCTAATTGGTCGACCATACACAACCCACGCCCAATCAAGAAACCTCAACGGTAGATTCTATTGCAAAATTTAGTTCGTATGAAAAATTTATGATTCTCACAAGGCGTTTTTAGAATGAATCAGTTCAAAAACGATGAGCCGAAATGCTTTCAAGAAGCTATGCAGGATGATAAGTGGAGAGAGACTATGAAAAGGGAAATAAGAGCCCTTGAAGAAAATGGAACATGGACTCTTGAAGATTTGCCTAAATACGATTTTTTTCTAAAATGGTGTTATTTCACCCTTTATTTTTACAAACGGTGTCAAAATTTTTTTGGTATCACAAATGGTGTTTCCCCACTTCACAACCACGGTTTGTGATGTGTCCACACTTCCTAACCACAATTTGGTGGGACTTTGATGAAACCGTGGTTGATATGCTTTTTTTTGTTGAAACTGTGGTTTGATATGTTTGTGTTTCACATCCACGGTTTGATTTTCAAAACCATGTTCCCAACCACGGTTTGTTTATTTCTAGTGTTACCAAGCACCGTTTGAGTATTTCCAATATTACCAACCACGGTTTGTTCTTCCCAAGCACGGTTTGTTCTTCCCAACCACAATTTGTTGTTATTATCCATGTAACAACCACGGTTTGTATTTTAGGGTTTACGGTTTGTAATTATTTTGATTTCCTTATGATAAATACTACAATATAAAAATATAAATAAACAAACATTTTGCATGTTAATGGTTACGGGTTTATTTCTAAAGATGCCATAATTTCATAATGTTAATGTTAACGTTACTTTGAAATTACAACAAGTTTGGAAATCTTTTAGACAATTATGTTAAAATATCTTTTATGTCATCATTTAGTCAATACACATTATGATATCTTTGAATCCTATATGGAGAATCAGAATCCTATTTATAGAATCATATTCAGAGATTTTTCACATTAGATTTTTATGAGAATCTATGTGAGAATCTCTAATTGTGATAAGATAAGTCTTCAACAAAGCATAAATCATTTGAGGTCTTCAACAAAACAGATTTAAAACATAAATAAACCAAAACTATCTCAAACTTTTTCAAGTCTTTCCTTTCGTATCTCTCATAATGTCCTTAACCCGTCATTTCTTGTTAGATTATACTTTGGTGGTATTTTTTCATACGAAAACGGAGTTGTTTTCTATGATGAATCAACTCTAACTACTTCCTTTATTATTCACCACAGAATGCTATATGAAGAATTACTTCATATGGTTTATGATCATCTTGGTGTTCAATAGGAATCTTTTAGCTTAGGGTTATTATTATATTATCAGTTTCTATGGATATCTGAAGCATCAAATATTTCTAGTGACAGAAGTTTAGATATTTTGTATTATTTAGCAGAAGCAAACTTCAGGGCTAACATATACGTTAATTGTTTGCCAATAATGTCAGTCAAACAAAAAGGATGTATGGATCTCCTTCGTAGTGTTTCCGTTTCAATGGCACCCCAACCAACACCAACACCGCCTTGTTATCAATACAATAATACAGTACAATCTCCATCAATGTTTGAAGCCGGCCCGTCAAGCCAACATACCATCCTAGAAGATATTTCACATGAACACGTTGATGACGCTATGCATGGTGATAATGAAGAAGTCTTCGATAACTCTATTGAAGATGTAAGGTTAGAAGATTCTAAATATGTAAGAGAGGATTTAAATGTGTCCACCGATGAAACTGATGATGACGGCTACCATGAAACTCCAGCAGAATACAATCTCAGAATTGTTCAAGGGATTTCTCAAGGACCGGTGAACTATTCTAATGATGTTGAGGAATTAAGAGAATACGACGCTGGTTGTTTTGAAGCAGACGACCACATGGATTTGTGGAACAATGACTTAAATGAAGTTTGAGTTGGTATGTACTTTAAATCTAAAAATTTGTTGATATATGTCGTTCAAAAGTGGAATGTTGCTCGTAATAGAGAGTTATCAGTAGTTGAAACCAGAGCTCAAAAATGGAGAGCAAGATGTTACACCACAGTCGCTGGTCAAACAAGTAATCTTCCATACGCTCCTCCATGTAACTGGTATGTCTAGGCACGTTTGAAGAATGGTGAAACCATGTGGAGGATAATAAAACGGGTTGCGTCTCACAACTGCTATGGGTCAGTTATTCACAACAACAATAGGAACCTAACATCTAAAAATGTTACAACATACATCAGCCATGCGGTTCGTGCCGACATTGTTTTTCCTGTTAACCAAATCCATGCGTACATAAAGGATACCTTGAAGGTTTATATATCATATATAAAGTCTTGTCGAGTTAGGAGAATAACTGTTGATAGTATTTACGGTAACTAGAAGTCTAATTTCGAGGAGTTACCTAAGTACATTACAGCTTTGGTGACATCAAATACTGACACTATTATGGAATGGTATCATACAATGCTTTGCAATGTCAGTATGATTTTAATCGCAGTTACAAAAGATGCAAACAACTATATACTGCCAATAGCTTATGCAATCGTTGACGAGGAAACAATTGAGAGCTAGAGTTGGTTTTTTATACAGTTTTGGAAACATATTGCAAGCCTAAGTAGGAGAAGGTTGTGTGTTATTTCAGATAGGCACAAAGGCGTTATTCATGCAATGAATAATCTTGACATGTGGAAGGAGCCACTTGCAAATCATCGTTTTTGTTTGCGTCATGTGAGAAGCAACTTCATGAAGAAGTTTAAGAATGTTAGTTTAAAAAGGCTATGTTGGTCTATCGGAAGCACCACACAACGTCGAAAGTATCGAAGCTGTATACAACAAATGAAAAAGATCAATCCAGACGCTTGGGAGTATATGAAACAAATTGGTTTCAATAAGTTGACAATTATGCACGATGAAAAAGATAGTGGTTGGGGTAACCTAACAAAAAATATTTCAGAGAGCTTAAACAGCGCATTACGAGGAGTGAGTGTGCTACCAATAAAGGTGTGTATTGATTACACGTTTAATAAAGCCATGCAACAATTTTGAAACCATACTGACATTGCAAAGCATTGTAAAACATTTTTAACCCCTCGTGTATGGCACACCTTTGATGAATGGGACAAACGGGGTCAAGACCACACTGTAAATGAGTTTAATGAAAAAGAAGGGTGGTATAGGGTTACCTCAAAGATGCAAACAAATCAAGATGGCGACAACGATTATACTATCCAATATAAAAACAAAAAAAAAGCATGTGCGGGAAGTGGCAAGTTGAAAGATTTCCATGTTCACATGCAATTTCCATTTATCATCATAGAGGTGAAAGACCTCATGACATTGTTCATAGAGTATACAAAAATGCAACATATCTACAACAATATGAGAGTGATTTCCGCCCGCTACCTTATCTTGCTTTATGGATAGACCAAGGTTGGAGGATTATAGCACACGAGTCAAAAGTTATCACATCACATGGTAGGAGACGAGCACGTAGGATACGTACCGAGATGGATGTTCATTACCTTGAAGCACCTGTCGCTCGTAGGTGCGGAATATGCAATGAAATTGACATAATAGGAAGAAATGTCCCAACTCGCGTCAATGATTTATGTAATTGTTGTGGTTGTAATATATTAATGTTTTATGTAATTTATGTGTGTGAAATAAAAAGTGTGCTTGTTAAACAACGTGTGATTATTTGAATAATTCAACATGGGAGTTGAACCCGGGTCAAACATGTTCTAACGTTATGAGTTTTTACATGTTTTAATGTTAGTATTATTTTTATTTAATTATTAAAATAAAACACCATAGATTTAATAACACACATTTGACTAAAAACATACACTTAAACATAAATGAACGACTTAACACACGTTATCTTCATTTGAAAAGTCTGCGAGGTACACTTACTTGAGGATTATTATTATCCACAAGTTCAATGTTTTTAGGTGCATCATCTATAGCCTTTTGTGAGGCCACAACATTGGAGCATGTTATCTTCTTTTGTTGTCGTAGTTGCTGGGCTGCTGATCCAGTCCTAAACGACCTCATTGACGATTGTGTTTGGTTTTTAGGAGGGGTATCCGAAACAATTTGTGTCTTAGGAAATAATTCTTGAACAGTCTGAATGATAGCTTCAACATACTTTGGCGAGTCACACATTTTCTCTAGCCTGCTTAAACAATTTGTGTCTCTTGAAAAAATTTCAGGAGATATAAGCAATTTTGAAAGAGTAAATACCATGAAGGAATGCATTATTAACATATGTGTTTATATACACCTGCTTAAAGACTGACATACATGCTTAAATGATGCCATACGCTATTCACTTCCGTGAATGCCATAAATGTATGTGAATGTGTCCAAACTAGAGGAAATCACTTGTTTGCTTAGGCTTCTATTTGTTTAATATATTTAAGTTTTAAAGGCCATTATATGGCCACACATTTTAATTTTCCTAAAATAAAAAAAAATTCAACTCTCATTATAAGGCCACACACTTTCCCCACACACCATCCATCCTCATTTACCATAAAATGGTTGATGGGCAATACAGTTCTCAACTAGTTCGTAATCCGTCAAGTTGGATACTTGATAAATGGAGGCGTCCAAAGAACACCGAGGGATCTTCATCATCAGGGCAACAAAACCCAGCTGAAAACCAACAAGATAACTTTCAGCGTCCACGAAATAGTGTCGGTACACGTAGATGGGCAATTCCAGACGATGAGTCTCATAATTGGTCCGAAAATGTTCTTGATTTTTAGGGTAGCCTTTTAGGCTATCGTAATAATGGTCACCTGTTACCAGAAGTAAAAAAACATATAAATTTTATTTTAACTTTTTATTTTGAAAATAATTATTTTACTAATATGAAGATATTTGTTTACAACATTTAAATGGTTGGGTTAGAAGATTGATGAAATAGAAACATAGAGAACTCAGATGTGGGTAATCCTCTGATATGCGGTGGACAATACTACCACCATAATTTTATGATTTTCTACTAGACTCACCTAACAAAAACGTCATTTCTTATGCTAATAGAAAATCAAACTGTTTTACCCCATTTTGGGAAGTAGAGTATATCTATTTTCCTATACCACTCTAAAATCACGAATGGTTATTTGTCCAAGTTGATACGAGGACATTAAATATGGTATCGTATTGGAGTGAAAACGTCTCAGGTGATACTTATTTATAGTTGGTTCACCCGAAATTAATGAAAATCTCTATATATTTCACACCGTTGATGGTGAACATCGGTTATTAGAAATGTCTGGATACTCAGAAATGGTTATGCCTTACGAAGCTAATGAAGAATTTGTTCAGTCACATGCCGACTTGGTTGGTAACGAAGGGGTGTTTGTTTGTTTGATAATGGAGCATCTAGTAACCGGTAAACCACTTAATATAAATGTAGATTTTAAATAGAAATGTAAGTCATACCGACGGTTTATGGCTGATCAGATTTATTTCTCGCATTGTTTGCCACGTTAGATTTTTTATATTTTGTGTTTTTTGTTTATTTAAACTTATGTTAAAGTCTGTTTTGTTGTAATTTGGACAATGAAATTGTTGTGTTCTTGTCAACTCATGTATTGTTTTATTTCTATAATAATGAAATGTTTGTTTCTTAAAATTTAATAACATTAGCTTAATTTAAAAAAAATATTTTGTAAGATTTATTTTATAAATAAGTTGGTCCAAAGTTAGAGAATATGAGTTTTTTAAAAAATATTTTAACAAGATTTATTGACACTACTAGCACTACAAGGAAATGACCCTGTACCGACGTCGCCTATACCGATGACATTAGTCGTCGCTATAGGTGAAAACCAAAATTTTGAATGGAACACTCTATACCGACGACAAGTCGTCGCTATAGGGTTAAGGCAGATTGGAGGAAAAGTTGGCGCCCAATAAATTTTTTCCCCAACCCTATAGCGACGACATGTTGTCGGTATAGGGTAATTTTGATTTTCTTTTTGTTTTTTTTAATATAATAATTTTTATACGGTCAAAATTTTTTTTTAAATTAAAAAAATTCTTGAATGCCCTATACCGACGACATTTCGTCGGCATAGGGTTTTTACTTTATTGACTGGTCAAAACCCTACAAAGTCTATACCGACGACATGTCGTCGGTATAGGAGCCTATTGCGCCGACTTTAGGGTTGAGGAGATTGGAGGGAAAGTTGGCGCCCAATGAATTTTTTCCTCAATCCTATCCTGACGACATGTCGTCGGTATAGGGTAATTATGATTTTCTTTTGTTTTTTTTTTAATATAATAATTTTTATACGGTCAATTTTTTTTTTAAATTAAAAAAATTCTTGAATGCCCTATACCGACGACATGTCGTCGGCATAGGGTTTTTTACTTTATTAACGGGTAAAAACCCTACAAAGCCTATACTGGCGACATGTCGTCGGTACAGGGGACCTATTGCGCCGACTTTCTAGCCTATACCGATGACATGTCGTCGGTATAGGGTAATTTTGATTTTCTTTTTGTTTTTTTAATATAATAATTTTTATACCGTCAAATTTTTTTTTTCTATTAAAAAAATTCTTGAATGCCCTATACCGACGACATGTCGTCGGCATAGAGTTTTTTACTTTATTGACTGGTCAGAACCTTACAAAGCATATACCGACGACATGTCGTCGGTACAGGGGACCTATTGCGCCGACTTTCTAGCCTATACCGACGACATGTCGTCGCTATATGTCTCAGCGCGAATTAAACTAGGAAACAGCTTTCTGCTTCTCTTTTCCAACAAAAAATCTCAAATCACTCCATCTCTCTCTCCGGCGATTTCACGATTTTTGGGTATTTTATTGAGCAATCTTCACCAATCTCTTCGGTTTTGAGGTGAGTTAACATCTATTGTTGAACCTTAACAAGAAAATCAACATTTTGGTTTTTTTTGCTTAATTTCTTTGATTTTTGTTAAGTGTTTGAAGCTTTAAATATTTTTGAAGGATTTCAAGCTGAGAGGAAGCTAATTTGCAAACTTGGTTAGTAATTTTTCTAAAAATTAAGTTTAGATATATGTTTGTATGTATATGTTTGTTTTTATTTGTATGTATGTATATATATGGTTTAGATGTATGATTTTATAAATATTTTTTGAAATTTTATGATGAAATTAGGTTTAGATGAAACTTGGGAATTTGGGCATTTATATATGTATGTTTGTATATAATATGTATGTATATATGTGTATGTATTTTTATGTATGTAATTGTGTTTGTGTATGTAATTTTAGAATTTGGGCATTGTTGTGTTTATTTGTATGTATGTATATATGGTTTATATGTCTGATTTTATAAATATTTTTAAAATTTTATGATGAAATTAGGTTTAGATGAAATTTTGGAATTTGTGCATTTATATATGTATGTTTGTATATAATATGTATGTATATATTTGTGTATGTGTGTTTGTATGTATTTGTATTATGTTTATGTATGGAATTGTGTTTATGTAGGTAATTTGGGAATTTGGGTATTTGTTTATGTATGTTTGTAAAGGCTATGTATGTATATACATGTATGTGTGTTTGTATGTATTTGTATTATGTTTATGTTTATGTATGAAATTGTGTTTATGTATGTAATTTGGGAATTTGGGTATTTGTTTATGTATGTTTGTAAAGGCTATGTATGTATATACGTGTATGTATTTTTATGTATGTAATTGTGTTTGTGTATGTAATTTTAGAATTTGGGCATTTATTTATGTGTGTTTGTATATAATATGTATGTATATTTGTATATATGTTCGTATGTATGATTATGTAATTGTATGATTTGTATGTATATAATTGTGTATGTATTTATGTAATTGTGAATATATGTATATATATCTTTGTATGTATATGTAACTTTATTTAATTTTGTTGCAAGTTCGGAACTCATTGCGGTTGGAGAGGTGTGAATAACATCTTATTTGTGTTTCATTGAATTTTTTTAAGGTACGCATCCCGACTTTTATACCTTTATATACGTCTCATGTTGTGTACACTAGTATGTTTATTTAGGACAACTCTTTAGAATATACCCGTCCGAAATTTATCTGATAGAGATAAATTTTGGATTGTCCACTTTGGAACTGCTTTTTGAATATTCTATCTTATTTAGGATATGTATATATTTTAACGGGTTGACATTTAAGAAATAATTGGTAGATATTTCTCCTTACTCCTTCGAGTTTGCGGTTTATCTGCATACTTGGGGAGTTAAGGTGAAATGCTGAGATAGCTTCACTTTTTGCCCCAAGAACAACACCAACTCTTCCAATAACTACAACAAAAAATAATGAGATGTTTGATACCATAGATGATGTGATGTCTGAGCAAAATACAAACGAGGATAATATAGATGAAGATGGAACTAGTTTAGACCCTGAGTTTGATGTGTTGTTTGAGGAGCTAAATAAGGAGTTATACCCCGGTTGTAGTCAAATGTCTTCCCTAAACTTCATAGCCAAATCGATGCATATCAAAGTTATCAACAAATGGACGAATAGTTCGTTTGATCAACTGTTAGAGCTTCTACAAATTGCAAGAAGGAAAATCACGTTGTCACACTATGAAGCTAAGAAGAAACTGAGTAAGATTGGGTTAGGATATTAGTCTATCCATGCTTGCATTAATGATTGTGCACTATTTTGGAAGGAGAATGAATCAATGCAAAACTGTCTGGTTTGTAATGAGAGTAGATGGGTTGATAAAAACATAAAGGGGAAGAAAGTACCACATAAAGTGTTGCGCTACTTTCCTTTAACTTCACGGCTTCGACGAAGGTATAGTTCAAGATTAACGGCAAAAGAAATGATCTGGCATAATACTGGACGCTCAACGGATGGTATGATGCGATATCCGGTTGATGGGAAGGCATGGCAAGATTTTGATAAGAGATATCCGGATTTTGCTAAAGAATCAAGGAATGTCCGCTTAGGTTTGGCTGCCGATGGTTTTAATCCGTTCGGTAACATGAGTCAGACTTACAGTATGTGGCAGGTAGTGTTAACAACATATAATACACCACCGTGGTTATGTATGAAAGAGTCTTCTTTCATGTTAACCTTGCTAATTCCCGGGCCTAAATCACCTAGTAAGGACATTGATGTATTCTTAAGGCCGTTGGTTGATGAGTTGAAAATGTTGTGGGCTGAAGGAGTCCAGGTGAGAGATGCATCAACCAAAACTGTATTTAGGATGCATGTTGCACTGTTATGGACTATCAACGATTATCCTGCTCGTAGTAGCTTGTCTGGATGGAGTGGTCAAGGTTATAAAGCATGCCCTACGTGTAACGTTGACACACCTTCGTGCGCTTTAACGAATAAGATAGCTTTTGATGGACACAGAAGATTCTTGCCTAGAAAGCGTAAATGGAGGAACGATCTGTCGTTTGATGGCAAGAAAGAGACAAAACATCCTCCCCAACGATTGACTAATGCTCAAATATTAGAACAACTAAAAAATCTCCCAGATCGTGTTCCGGGGAAACATCCAATGTATGGAGAGGTAAAAAGAAAGCGCTTAACATCAGAGTTGAATTGGACTAAACGAAGTATCTTCTTTGAGCTGGATTATTGGTCTTCTCTGATTTTAAAACACAATCTTGATGTTATGCACGTGGAGAAAAATGTGTGTGAGAGTTTATTGAGTACTTTGTTGATGAACGATAAATCAAAAGACACACACAAAGCCTGCAAAGACTTGGAAAATATGGGTATTCGACATAACCTATGGCTAACACAAAAAACACAACAAGTTGTACCAACCACAAGCTCCTTACTCTTTCACACCAGTGATCGAGAACGCTTTTTTCAGTTTATTAGAGGAGTGAGACTGCCTGATGGATTTGGATCAAATTTCAAAAATAAGGTACTTCCCAATAATTCAAATATAATTGGGTTAAAGTCCCATGATTATCACATCCTCATGCAACGATTGCTGCCAATAGGGGTACGATCGGGTCTGCACAAAAATGTTTCAACAACAATCAATGACGTTTGCACATTCTTTCAAAATATTTGTGCACGATCAGTAGATGTGAAAGACATGTATGAAGCAAATGAGGAAGTGGTTAAGATATTATGCAATTTGGAAATGATATATCCTCTAGCATTTTTTGACATAATGGTTCATCTCATTCTTCATTTACCTGAAAAAGCTATTCTTGGTGACCCTGTGTATATGAGATGGATGTATCCTTTTAAAAGATGCATGAAAAAGCTCAAAGCATATGTTAGAAACAAAGCCAAACCTGAAGGCTCAATTGCGGAGGGTTATGTTGCAGATGAAGCCTTGACATTCTGCTCTATTTATCTGGACGGTATGTAGACCAAATTTAACCGACCAGATAGAAATGCAGATGCTGGCATTCCCAAAAGGCAGTTTCAAGTGTTTTCTTCACAATGTCGACCAATATCGAAAAAGAAAATCAAGACGCTCTCTGAACATGCCAACAAATCATTACAATGGTTTGTGTTGAACAACTGCGATGAAATCAAAGCCTACAAATCGTAAGTGTTTTTGTCCATTTACCCGTGATAAACTATTATTATATTTTCATTTAATTCTACTAATTTAAGTTTTGTTTTGTCCATGTACCAGTGAATTTGAATCTAAATTTCCTGAACGCAATATGCAAACCGATTTTTCTTCATGGTTAAAATATGAAGCAAATGTAATTTCATCTTCATCTTCTACACCTGATAACAAAGAATTAAGGGCATTGGCACATGGTCCCTTGTACGCATCTTCTTACACTGCTTGCATAGTCAATGGTGTTAGATTTTTGGTACAAAATCGTGATTCCCGACGCACTACTCAGAACAGTGGTGTGGTTACAATAGGAGAAGACGATACTCCATTTTATGGTCAACTAGAAGAGATCATAGAGTTGAACTACATAGATGGTTACTCGGTTGTACTATTCCGTTGTAAATGGTTCGACACTAGAGGTAAAATATTAATTAAGCAAAACAATACTACTATAATTGACACAGGCCGTGATTGGTATGTTGGTAAAGAATGGTATGATGATGTCCAATATATATTAGCCACACAGGCTAAACAAGTGTTCTATCTTCGAGATCCTTCTCGAACCACTGGCCAATGGAGGGTTGTTGAGGACGTTCACCATCGGAAGCTTTGGGATCATCCTACTGTTGTTAATGAGATAGATATATTGCACGACACTCAATCAAATGATTATACTTTGGTTGTCGACACCGGATGCGAAGGTGGTGAATCAAGTCACGTAGGTGGTGATCAAACTCCAATTCCCCATGTTGATAGTCAATCTATTACACGGGAAACTCAATCATTTTTTGGTAACTTGGTTGTCGACTTAGGCTACTTGCCTATGCGTACAACTTTAAATGAGGGTGGTGACCCAAGTCATGTTGCCTCGATTGATCTCGATGAAAGTTTTATTAATGATGATGAAGAAGATGAAGAAGATGCATACAATTCAGATGATGAAGACGAACTAAATGACGACGATGAAGAAGATGATGATGTTGTTGACACACGTTATTTTAGTGATGATTCTGATTGAATGTATGTTAAAAATGTACTATTTATCTTTGTTAATTAATAATTATTTGTGCTTACTAATAAATTTTGTTGTAGGAAAAATGGCAACAATGGCGCAATCACATGGTGGAGATGGTGGAGACGGGGGTCCGTATCACTTCGACTCGGGTTGTGCGACTGGATTTGGTGGTAAGTTACTTGTTATTGTTTAATAAATGTCTTTATAATTGCCTAACTTTTGAATGTCATGTGTCAATGTAGGTAGTTCCTCCCAAAAAAGACGATCTAAAGGCAAAAACCTAAAATTGTATAAGAAATTTGAGCAAAATGGGAGGAAGCCTCTTCCCATTGATGTAGAACTTCATGGCGGGGGTACAAGTTTGTGGGTCCCAACGCTTCGGATTTTACCCGTGCTATCTCGTTGGAGGTTGAAAAGGTTGTTCCGCCATATTATCCAAATTGGGCTAAGGTTCCAAATGAGAAGAAACGGGCCGTATATCCCACTCTTATAGTAAGTATATATGTTTTATAATTACTTACAATTTCATAACTATTACATTTATAATTACTTTCCATTTGTAGGATTATTTTGATCTGGACTCCTAGAGAAACACTGATAAGTGGCGAGGCGTTGAACTCGGAATCACCGTCGAGTGTCAGAGGGCGTATAAAGATCACAAGAGAGTGTTAAAAGTTCACTTCGAGGAGAATGGGGGATACGATGATGTGGAGACGGCGATGAATAACCCACCAGAAGATCTTGATCAAGAAAATTGGGAGACTTTGATTAATGAGCTGTTTTTAAATGCGAGCTATAAAAACCGCTCGGAGAAGAAAAAACAAAACCGATCACAACAACGTTACCCAAGTTACCATGGCAGCAAATCATACGCCCAACGCCGACACATGGAGGTATGAAAATACAATTGTTAGTATTATATAAACATGTTTATTAATTCTTAGTGATATTATTTTTGTTTTTCACAGGGTACCGGCCCAATTGATGTGTTCAAATCGACCCATTATAAAGAAGGGACCGTTTGGGCCAACACGAATGCATCATCAGATTATGTAAGTCAAATGATTTTGTTGTTAGACTTACTAGACTTAGAACATACAACTGTAACTTAAAACGGGTCAAAATGACCCAAACACACTTTAAGAGACTTAAAATATCTAGCTTTAAATTAAAACGGGTCAAAATGACCAAAACACACTTTGATAAACTTAGAACATCCAACTGTAACTTTAAATGGGTCAAAATGACTCAAATACACTTTAATAGACTTAGAACATCCAACTTGAGCCCAATTGTTGAATATTTTTGCTAGTATTATTAGTATTTGTTGTTATTAGCGTTGGTTGATTGGAATTTGTGAATTTAGGTCGTTTATAACATATAGTTTAACAGACTAGTTATCCATTTTACAGTAGTTATGCTGTCGAATTTTAGTAAAATAGTCAAGTGATTGTTTATTACATTGTTTAATGCAGGACCGAATCCAAGAGGAGTATGCAAGATCCTCTGCTGAGTCTGGTGGTGACTCGTCTGCTGTCGATGAGTTTGCATGCATGGAGCGTGCATTAGGTCATCGACGTGGCCATATCAGGGGTGTCGGTCATGTGGTGAGTAATCCCACACCGGATTTGTTCAGTACCCCCCTCCACAACCACATTGGCAAGAAGTGGATGAGCATGTAACTCAACTTCAACAACAAGTCCAAGATCAACAACAACGTGAAGACCAACGAGATGAAGAATGTTGTGTGCATATAATCAACAAATGCTTGAAATGCAACGACAAATGGATGAAATGCGTCGAATGTGGGAACGCCGAACTAGCAGCGACGATAATTAGCTTGAAGTTGCTGCGCCTTTGCCTTTTTTGTCAGTGTTATTGTTGAATGTTTGAACAATTTTTATGTTTGCGTGTCGGACAACTTTATGTTTGAATATTTGATTTGTGTGTCGAACAGGTTTTTGAATCGAATAATATGTTTCGGATTTCAATTTTTGAATGGTTTGAATTATCTGATTTGCAGGTTTTGGTAATTAGAAATTAAATATTTCTGGAAAATTTTGAAAAGTAAAAAAAAATAAAAAAAATACAGAAAAACCTATACCGACGACATGTCGTCGGCATAGGTCTTTTTCAAATTTAATTAAAAAAATTGGAAATAGCCTATACCGACGACATGTCATCGGTATAAGTTGGGTCTTTCCCGACGACTTGTCGTCCGGATAAGTCCAGAAGCTATACCGACGACATATCGTCGGTATAGAATTTCTTTTTGAATTATTTAATTAAACCCTATAGCGACGACATGTCGTCGGCATAGGTCGACCTATGCCGACGACATCTTTGACCTATTGGGACGAGGCAATACCGACGACTTGTCGTCGGTATAGCCTATACCGACGACAAGTCGCTATAGGGTCAAAAAAAATCGTCAGGATAGGGTGATACTGTTGTAGTGTAGAAAATGAGCCTAATGCAACTTTTTAAATGCAATCCTTTTGAATTGTGTTGCATTTGACTCTAATGCAACTTCGTTTAACATAAATGTTGCATTAAAAGATCTAATGCAACCTTTTTTCTAAAAAGTTGCAAAATTTTATTGAATTTGCAACCTTTTTATTTAAAAGTTGCGAATTTTACTAAAAATTGCAACCTTTTTCTTGAAAGGTTGCAAATTTTCCCCGCTCGTGATACATATAGAAAATACCAAAACCGACTACTATCGAAACTAAAAACCAATAAAAAATAAAGCAACAACGTACTTAGTTAAAAGAAACCGTTTTAAAAAGATATATAAACATTTTAATAATTATTGAAGCTTATTTTTAAAAGAATACAAACATAGTCACGTGGACAAAGAGTAGAACTAAAAAAATCAAACAGACATTTGAACCTGGGATTTAAGGATTAATGGGTAGAGTACAAACCACCGCGCCATTTGCAATTCTTAATTCTAGTCTCAATAAAATAATGCAAAAAAAAAAAACAGATGAACCAATTAATGGCATTTGATACCTAGATTTTTTAGGATTAGTTATTTTTAAATTAAAGAATTGTTTTATTCAATCAAACAGAAGAGAATTGTTTTTGAACGGCAAGCACAAGAGAATTAAGGCATCGAGAGGCTCTTGATCATCATCATCCAGCATCGATCAAGTTCTATCATCATCTTCATCGTGACTTCATCAGTAGTCAATGATTGACGAACGTTGGTGACAGACGTGTATGTGTTCTCTCTAAGGTTAATGATCGATGATATATATACTGATATATAAGTATTTGTTAGAACTTGTTATGAGTAGATTGGTAATATTTTGTTGCATTAACCAAAAACCATTTAAAAAACCAGAAATTTGTGGCTTCTTAAAAAACAACTTTTTAGTTTTATCAAAAAGTTAAAACAAAAAGCGTTTTTACGTTTGTCAAACATTTTTTTTAGCTTATTGGCTTTTGAAAAAACAATAAATCAATAAGCAGTTTTTCAGCGCAATCCCAAACACCCTCTCTCTCTCTATATATATATTTTCATAAGTAGTACTTGTTCTTAAAAAAATATGTAAATTTTTAATAATTTTAACCCAAAATAAAATTTTATATATGAAAACAAAATTAAAAGGGGTTCACCCAATCATTTTTCAGACTCTTCCCCAGATGTGTACTATAACAACCAAGGTGTACTTTACTATTCATTTCAGTTTCCTAGAAAACTTAACTTGGGCCACGGTGCGCACAACACCCCCCACCCCCACCCTTTTAAAACCCTTCACTCCATTCGCCCAACCTTACACCCCTCCACCGCACACCACCATGCTCCTCTCCGTCGTACTCGCCCTAACGCATGTTCTGCATATTTTAACAGTAATTCTGCAATGTTTTAACAGCAATTCTGCACTGTTTTTTACAAAAATTCTGCATGTTTTCAACATCATTTTTTCAGTGTTTTAACAGTAGTTTTGTACTGTTTTAAACAACAGTTGTGCATATTTTTAACATCAATTTTGCTGCGTTGTTTTCATAAGCAATTATTATTATTACTTAAAGTCGTGTCGCAATCTTAGAAGTTTAAATTTTTTTGAGGATTTAAACAGGAGGCTATATATTGAATGGAGGTTCCCAATCTCATGGAGTTTTGATAATACAACAGTTAGTGCCCTTATGGATATACCTTGGAGGTATAATTTTTTTTCATTTAAACTTATTACTCTCTTGTTTCTTAAAAATCATAAAGTTTAAGTAAAATGTCAAAGAAATCATTCATTTGCTATGCATGAATGACAATTCAAAACAAAGCAATGTTCAGGTTCACGTGAGTCCACTCCACCTTTTTCTTTTGGTAAACAAATGAAGTACCCCACATGTATATAAACAGTCATTTTCAATGAAAATTGATGTTGGTAATCAAAATAATGTCATTTATAATAGTGGTTAACAAACAAAAATATGTATTTTATTTTTCACTTAACTGTTTCTTGTAATATATTTATTAAACTGTTGTGAGAAGTTGTATGCATGTATTATGTTTTAAATTTTCTATTAACTAAAAAAAATCATTTATTTTACCACCTACACTATAAATACGATTCAAAGTTTTCAATACTCACCTCACCATTCAAAGCCTCCTTAATTCTTTTTTCACATCAAAGAAACAACATTCATATTCACTTTCATATTAACATAAATGTAGAATAACATAACCCTCGCCCGATTGTGCAACAACATAACCCTTGTCCGATTGTGCAATAACATAACTCGCGTCCGATTGTGCAACAATCAAATCCTCGTCGTGTTGTGCAACATCCAAACCCTCCCTGGGGTATGCAACATCCAAACCCTCCCCGGGGTGTGCAACGACCAAACCCTCCCAGGTTGTGCAACGACCAAACACTCCGATTCTAATTCCGGTAAACCCTATGGTTAACTCACAGATAAACCCTCCAGTTCAACAAACAACAAACTCTTCACCTGATTTTTATGAGGATTGGATGTTTAAACAAAGTTTAAGGCAATTTTGACATCAACAACGTCGTGAATGCGATGGCTACTACTTCTATTCAGATGGTTCTGATTACTTGGACTCGGGGTAATCTTTTGTTGATGTTTTAATCTATTTTCTGATGTTTTAATTACGTTTGAATCTATCGTTGATGTTTTAATTATTTTTTAATATATTGTTGTTGTTTTAAATATGTTTTATGTTATTATAATAATTAATTGAAGTTCAAACAAGCAAATTTATGCGTGAATATCTCTAAAGTATATTCTCCGTTCGGAGGACGGGTTGGTTCGTTGCGTAGACCTCACGTGATATTAGGGGGACGAGTAAACGAAAAATATTTTGTACCATCTGTATATTGGAAATAACTTGGTCCAAAGTTAAAGGAGTTTAAAAAAAATATTTTTTAGATTAATTGAAGTTCAAACAAACAAATTTACGTGCGGATATCTCCCAAGTACATTCTCCGTTCGGAGGACGGGTTGGTTCGTTGCGTTGACCTCACGTGATATTATGAATACGTGTAAACGGAAAATATTTTTTTAATATGCATAACATAAATAAATTGGTCCAAAGTAAGAGAAAAGGAGTTTTTAAAAAAAGTATGTTTTAGATTAATTGAAGTTCATACAAGCAACTTTACACGCGGATATCTCCTAAGTATATTCTCCGTTCGGAGGACGGGTTGGTACGTTGCGTAGACCTCACGTGATATTACAGGGACGTGTTAACGAAAAATATATTATTAATCTATATAACCTAAATAACTTGGTCCAACGTTAGAGAAAAGGAGTTTTTAAAAAAATTATTTTTTAGATTAATTGAAGTTCAAACAAACAACTTTACGCACGGATATCTTCCAAGTATATTATCCATTCGGAGGATGGGTTGGTTCGTTGCGTAGACCTCACGTGATATTACGGTGACGAGTAAACGAAAAGTATATTTTACCATCTTTATATTGGAAATAACTTGGTCCAATGTTAGAGAAAAGGAGTTTTTAATTTTTTTTTAGATTAATTGAAGTTCAAACAGCAACTTTACGCGCGGATATCTCCTAAATATATTCTTTGTTTGGAGGACGGGTTGTACGTTGCGTAGACCTCACGTGCTATTACGGAGACGAGTAAACGGAAAATATTTTTTTAATATTTATAACAAAAATAACTTGGTCCAAAGTTAGAGAAAAGTAGTTTTTAAAAAAATTATTTTTTATATTAATTGAAGTTCAAACAAACAACTTTACGCGCGAATATCTCCTAAGTATATTCTCCGTTCGGAGGACGGGTTGGTACACTGCGTAGACCTCACGTGATACGAGTACGAGTAAACGAAAAATATTTTTTTAATCTGTATAACATAAATAACATGGTCCAAATTTAGAGAAAAGGAGTTTAAAAAATATTTTTTAGATTAAATGAAGTTCAAACAAGCAACTTTAAGCGCGGATATCTCCCAAGAATATTCTACATTCGGAGGATGGGTTGTTCGTTGCATAGACCTCACGTGATATTACGGGGACGAGTAAACGAAAAATATTTTTTACCATCTATATATTGGAGAAAAGGAGTTTAAAAAAAATATTTTTTAGATTTATTAAAGTTCAAACAAACTACTTTACGCATGGATAGCTCCCAATTATATTCTTTGTTCGGAGGACTGGTTGGTACGTTACGTAGACCTCACGTGATATTACGGGGACGTGTAAACAAAAAAATATTTTTTTAATCTGTATAACACAATTAACTTGGTCAAATGTTAGAGAAAAGTAGTTTTAAAAAAATCATTCTTTATATTAATTGAAGTTCAAACAAGCAACTTTACGCACGGATATCCGCCAAGTATATTCTCCGTTGGGAGGATGGGTTGGTAAACTGTGTAGACCTCACGTGATATTACAGGGATGAGTAAATAAATAATATTTCTTTAATCTGTATAACATAGATAACTTGGTTCAAAGTTAAAGAAAAGGAGTTTAAGAAAAAATATATTTTTAGATTAATTAAAATTCAAACAAGTAACTTTACGCGCGTATATCTCCCAAGTATATTCTACATTTGGAGGATGGGTTGGTTCGTTGCGTAGATCTCATGTGATATTACGGGGACGAGTAAACGAATTTTTTTTTTACCATATGTATATTGGAAATAACTTGGTCCAATGTTAGAGAAAAGGAGTTTAAAAAAAAATTATTATCTAGATTAATTGAAGTTCAAACAAGCAACTTTACGCGCGGATAGCTACGAAGTATATTCTCCGTTAAGAGGACGGGTTAGTACGTTGCGTAGACCTTACGTGATATTACGGGGATGAGTAAACGAAAAATATTTTTTTATTCTCTATAACATAAATAACTTGCTCCAATGTTAGAGAAAAGGAGTTTTTTAAAAAAATATTTTTTATATTAATTGAAGTTCAAACTAGCAACTTTACGTGCGGATATCTCCCAAGTATATTCTCCGTTCGGAATACGGGATGATACAATGCGTAGAACTCACGTGATATTACGAGGACGAGAAAACGTAAAATATTTTTTTAATCAGTATAACATAAATAACATGGTCCAAAGTTAGAGAAAAGGAGTTTTTTAATCTGATATTACTGGTTAGTTCGTTGCGTAGACCTCACATGATATTACGGGGACGAGAAAACGAAAAATATTTTTTACCATCTGTATATTGGAAATAACTTAGTCCAATGTTAGAGAAAAGGAGTTTAAAAAAATATATTTTTTAGATTAACTGAAGTTCAAACAAGCAACTTTACAAGCGGATAGCTCCCAAATATATTCTCCATTTGGAGGATGGGTTGGTTCATTGCATAGACCTCACGTGATATTGCGGGGACGAGTAAATGAAAAATATTTTTTTACCATCTGTACATTGGAAATAACTTGGTCCAATGTTAGAGAAAAGAAGTTTAAAAAAAAATATTTTTTAGATTAAGTGAAGTTCAAACAAGCAACTTTACCCGCGGATAGCTCTCAAGTATATTCTCCGTTCGGAGGAAGTGTTGGTACGTTGCGCAGATCTCACGTGATATTACCGGGGCGAGTAAACGAAAAATATTTTTTAATCAGTATTACATAAATAGGATTAGGTTTAGGTAAAAAGTATTCTAATTCTAAGAAGGGTGAGAAGGATTTAGGGCCATTAGATCAAATTGTAGAAAAGATTTAATGGTTGAGATTAAATTGTAAGAGAAAAATTATTTTTTATATTTATTGAAGTTCAAACAAGAAACGTTACGCGCGGATATCTCCAAGTATATTCTCCGTTCAGAGGACGGGGTGGTACGCTGCTTAGACCTCACGTGATATTAAATGGACGAGTAAACGAAAAATATTTTTTTAATCTGTATAACATAAATAATTTCGTTCAAATTTAGAGTAAAGGAGTTTTTTTGAAATTTTTTTTTTATATTAATTGAAGTTCAAAAAGAAAATTTTACACGCGGATATCTCCCAAGTATATTGTCCATTCGGAGGACGGGTTGGTACGTTGCTTAGACCTCACGTGATATTAAATGGACGAGTAAACGAAAAATATATTTTTTAATCTGTATAACATAAATAATTTCGTTCAAATTTAGAGTAAAGGAGTTTTTTTGAAAAAAATATTTTTTTATATTAATTGAAGTTCAAACAAGAAATTTTACACGCGGATATCTCCCAAGTATATTGTCCATTCGGAGGACTGGTTGGTACGCTGCGTAGATCTCACATGATATTATGGGGTTGAGTAAATGAAAATTAATTTTTAAGCTCTATAAAATAAATAACTTCATCCAATGTTAGAGAAAAGGAGTTTTTAAAAAAAATTATTTTTTATAATAATTGAAGTTTAAACAAGCAACTTTACACGCAGATAGCTTCCAAGTATATTCTCCGTTCGAAGGACGGGTTGGTACGTTGCGTAGAACTTACGTGATATTACGGGCATGAGTAAACAAAAATTATTTTTTTAATATGTATAACAAATAACTTGCTCCAATGTTAGAGAAAAGGAGTTTTTAAAAAAAATATTTTTTATATTTCAAACAATAAACTTCACGCGTGGATATCTCCAAGTATAATCTCCATTCGAAGCACGGGTTGGTTCGTTGCGTAGACCTCACGTGATATTACAGGGACGAGTAAACGAAAAATATTTTTACCATCTGTATATTGAAAATAACTTGGTCCAATGTTAGAGAAAATGAGTTTTTAAAAAAATTATTTTTTAGATTAATTGAAGTTCAAACAAACAACTTTACGCGCAGATATCTCCCAAGCATATTCTCCATTCGGAGGACGGGTTGGTTCGTTGTGTAGACCTCACGTGATATTACGGAGATGAGTAAACGAAAATATTTTTTTATCATCTGTATATTGGAAATAACTTGGTCCAATGTTAGAGAAAAGGAGTTTAAAAAATAATACTTTTTAGATTAATTGAAGTTCAAACAAACAATTTTACGCGCGGATATGTCCCAAGTATATTCTTTGTTCGGAGGACGGGTTGGTACCTTGCGTAGACCTCACGTGATATTATGGGGATGAGTAAACGAAAAATATTTATTTAATTTTTATAACAAAAATAACTTGGTCCAAAGTTAGAGAAAAGTAGTTTTTAAAAAAATTATTTTTTATATTAATTGAAGTTCAAACAAGCAACTTTACACGCGGATATCTCTCAAGTGTATTCTTCATTCGGAGGACGGGTTAGTTCGTTGCGTAGACCACACGTGATATTACGGGGATGAGTAAACGAAAAATATTTTTTACCATCTGTATATTGGAAATAACTTAGTCCAATGTTAGAGAAAAGGAGTTTTAAATTAAAAAAATTATTTTTTAGATTAACTAAAGTTCAAACAAGCAACTTTACGAGCGGATAGCTCCCAAATATATTCTCCATTTGGAGGACGGGTTGGTTCATTGCGTAGACCTCACGTGATATTGCGGGGACGAGTAAATGAAAAATATTTTTTTACCATCTGTATATTGGAAATAACTTGGTCCAATGTTAGAGAAAAGGAGTTTTTAAAAAAAATATTTTTTAGATTAAGTGAAGTTCAAACAAGCAACTTTACCCGCGGATAGCTCTCAAGTATATTCTCCTTTCGGAGGAAGTGTTGGTACGTTGCGCAGATCTCACGTGATATTACCGGGGCGAGTAAACGAAAAATATATTTTTAATCAGTATTACATAAATAGGATTAGGTTTAGGTAAAAAGTATTCTAATTCTAAGAAGGGTGAGAAGGATTTAAGGCTATTAGATCAAATTGTAGAAAAGATTTAATGGTTGAGATTAAATTGTAGGAGAAAAATTATTTTTTATATTTATTGAAGTTCAAACAAGAAACTTTACGCGCGGATATCTCCAAGTATATTCTCCGTTCAGAGGACGGGGTGGTACGTTGCTTAGACCTCACGTGATATTAAATGGACGAGTAAACGAAAAATATTTTATAATCTGTATAACATAAATAATTTCGTTCAAATTTAGAGTAAAGGAGTTTTTTTGAAAAAATTATTTTTTATATTAATTGAAGTTCAAACAAGAAATTTTTCACGCGGATATCTCCCAAGTATATTGTCCATTCGGAGGACGGGTTGGTACGCTGCGTAGATCTCACATGATATTACGGGGTTGAGTAAATGAAAAATATTTTTTAATCTCTATAAAATAAATAACTTCGTCCAATGTTAGAGAAAAGGAGTTTTTAAAAAAAATTATTTTTTATAATAATTGAAGTTTAAACAAGCAACTTTATGCGGGGATAGCTTCCAAGTATATTCTCCGTTCGGAGGACGGGTTGGTACGTTGCGTAGAACTTACGTGATATTACGGGGACGAGTAAACGAAAAATATTTTTTTAATATGTATAACAAATAACTTGCTCCAATGTTAGAGAAAATGAGTTTTTAAAAAAAATATTTTTTATATTAATTGAAGTTCAAACAAGAAACTTTACGCGTGGATATCTCCAAGTATAATCTCCATTCGAAGCACGGGTTGGTTCGTTGCGTAGACCTCACGTGATATTACGGGAACGAGTAAACGAAAAATATTTTTACCTTCTGTATATTGAAAATAACTTGGTCCAATGTTAGATAAAACGAGTTTTTAAAAAAATTATTTTTTAGATTAATTGAAGTTCAAACAAACAACTTTACGCGCGGATATCTCCCAAGCATATTCTCCATTCGGAGGACGGGTTGGTTCGTTGTGTAGACCTCACGTGATATTACGGGGACGAGTAAACGAAAATATTTTTTATCATCTGTATATTGGAAATAACTTGGTCCAATGTTAGATAAAAGGAGTTTAAAAAATAATATTTTTTAGATTAATTGAAGTTCAAACAAGCGACTTTACGCGCGGATATGTCCCAAGTATATTCTTTGTTCGGAGGACGGGTTGGTAACTTGCGTAGACCTCACGTGATATTATGGGGACGAGTAAACGGAAAATATTTTTTTAATCTTTATAACAAAAATAACTAGGTCCAAAGTTAGAGAAAAATAGTTTTTAAAAAAAATTATTTTTTATATTAATTGAAGTTCAAACAAGCAACTTTACACGCGGATCTCTCAAGTGTATTCTTCATTCGGAGGACGAGTTAGCTCGTTGCGTAGATCACACGTGATATTACGGGGACGAGTAAATGAAAAATATTTTTTACCATCTGTATATTGGAAATAACTTAGTCCAATGTTAGAGAAAAGGAGTTTTAAAAAAAATTATTTTTTAGATTAACTGAAGTTCAAACAAGCAACTTTATGAGCGGATAGCTCCCAAATATATTCTCCATTTGGAGGATGGGTTGGTTCATTGCGTAGACCTCACGTGATATTGCGGGGACGAGTAAATGAAAAATATTTTTTTACCATCTGTATATTGGAAATAACTTGGTCCAATGTTTGAGAAAAGGAGTTTAAAAAAAAAATATTTTTTAGATTAAGTGAAGTTCAAACAAGCAACTTTACCCGTGGATAGCTCTCAAGTATATTCTCCGTTCGGATGAAGTGTTGGTACGTTGCGGAGATCTCACGTGATATTACCGGTGCGAGTAAACGAAAAATATTTTTTTTAATCAGTATTACATAAATAGGATTAGGTTTAGGTAAAAAGTATTCTAATTCTAAGAAGGGTGAGAAGGATTTAGGGCCATTAGATCAAATTGTAGAAAAGATTTAATGGTTGAGATTAAATTGTAAGAGAAAAATTATTTTTTATATTTAATGAAGTTCAAACAAGAAACTTTACGCGCGGATATCTCCAAGTATATTCTCCGTTCAGAGGACGGGGTGGTACGTTGCTTAGACCTCACGTGATATTAAATGGACGAGTAAACGAAAAATATTTTATAATCTGTATAACATAAATAATTTCGTTCAAATTTAGAGTAAAGGAGTTTTTTTGAAAAAATTATTTTTTATATTAATTGAAGTTCAAACAAGAAATTTTTCACGCGGATATCTCCCAAGTATATTGTCCATTCGGAGGACGAGATGGTACGCTGCGTAGATCTCACATGATATTACGGGGTTGAGTAAATGAAAAATATTTTTTAATCTCTATAAAATAAATAACTTCGTCCAATGTTAGAGAAAAGGAGTTTTTAAAAAAAATTATTTTTTATAATAATTGAAGTTTAAACAAGCAACTTTATGCGGGGATAGCTTCCAAGTATATTCTCCGTTCGGAGGACGGGTTGGTACGTTGCGTAGAACTTACGTGATATTACGGGGACGAGTAAACGAAAAATATTTTTTAATATGTATAACAAATAACTTGCTCCAATGTTAGAGAAAATGAGTTTTTAAAAAAAATATTTTTTATATTAATTGAAGTTCAAACAAGAAACTTTACGCGTGGATATCTCCAAGTATAATCTCCATTCGAAGCACGGGTTGGTTCGTTGCGTAGACCTCACGTGATATTACGGGGACGAGTAAACGAAAAATATTTTTACCATCTGTATATTGAAAATAACTTGGTCCAATGTTAGATAAAACGAGTTTTTAAAAAAATTATTTTTTAGATTAATTGAAGTTCAAACAAACAACTTTACGCGCGGATATCTCCCAAGCATATTCTCCATTCGGAGGACGGGTTGGTTCGTTGTGTAGACCTCACGTGATATTACGGGGACGAGTAAACGAAAATATTTTTTATCATCTGTATATTGGAAATAACTTGGTCCAATGTTAGATAAAAGGAGTTTAAAAAATAATATTTTTTAGATTAATTGAAGTTCAAACAAGCGACTTTACGCGCGGATATGTCCCAAGTATATTCTTTGTTCGGAGGACGGGTTTGTAACTTGCGTAGACCTCACGTGATATTATGGGGACGAGTAAACGGAAAATATTTTTTTAATCTTTATAACAAAAATAACTTGGTCCAAAGTTAGAGAAAAATAGTTTTTAAAAAAAATTATTTTTTATATTAATTGAAGTTCAAACAAGCAACTTTACACGCGGATCTCTCAAGTGTATTCTTCATTCGGAGGACGAGTTAGCTCGTTGCGTAGATCACACGTGATATTACGGGGACGAGTAAATGAAAAATATTTTTTACCATCTGTATATTGGAAATAACTTAGTCCAATGTTAGAGAAAAGGAGTTTTAAAAAAAATTATTTTTTAGATTAACTGAAGTTCAAACAAGCAACTTTACGAGCGGATAGCTCCCAAATATATTCTCCATTTGGAGGATGGGTTGGTTCATTGCGTAGACCTCACGTGATATTGCGGGGACGAGTAAATGAAAAATATTTTTTTACCATATGTGTATTGGAAATAACTTGGTCCAATGTTTGAGAAAAGGAGTTTAAAAAAAAAATATTTTTTAGATTAAGTGAAGTTCAAACAAGCAACTTTACCCGTGGATAGCTCTCAAGTATATTCTCCGTTCGGATGAAGTGTTGGTACGTTGCGGAGATCTCACGTGATATTACCGGGGCGAGTAAACGAAAAATATTTTTTTAATCAGTATTACATAAATAGGATTAGGTTTAGGTAAAAAGTATTCTAATTCTAAGAAGGGTGAGAAGGATTTAGGGCCATTAGCTCAAATTGTAGAAAAGATTTAATGGTTGAGATTAAATTGTAAGAGAAAAATTATTTTTTATATTTAATGAAGTTCAAACAAGAAACTTTACGCGCGGATATCTCCAAGTATATTCTCCGTTCAGAGGACGGGGTGGTACGTTGCTTAGACCTCACGTGATATTAAATGGACGAGTAAACGAAAAATATTTTATAATCTGTATAACATAAATAATTTCGTTCAAATTTAGAGTAAAGGAGTTTTTTTGAAAAAATTATTTTTTATATTAATTGAAGTTCAAACAAGAAATTTTTCACGCGGATATCTCCCAAGTATATTGTCCATTCGGAGGACGGGTTGGTACGCTGCGTAGATCTCACATGATATTACGGGGTTGAGTAAATGAAAAATATTTTTTAATCTCTATAAAATAAATAACTTCGTCCAATGTTAGAGAAAAGGAGTTTTTAAAAAAAATTATTTTTTATAATAATTGAAGTTTAAACAAGCAACTTTATGCGGGGATAGCTTCCAAGTATATTCTCCGTTCGGAGGACGGGTTGGTACGTTGCGTAGAACTTACGTGATATTACGGGGACGAGTAAACGAAAAATATTTTTTTAATATGTATAACAAATAACTTGCTCCAATGTTAGAGAAAATGAGTTTTTAAAAAAAATATTTTTTATATTAATTGAAGTTCAAACAAGAAACTTTACGCGTGGATATCTCCAAGTATAATCTCCATTCGAAGCACGGGTTGGTTCGTTGCGTAGACCTCACGTGATATTACGGGGACGAGTAAACGAAAAATATTTTTACCATCTGTATATTGAAAATAACTTGGTCCAATGTTAGATAAAACGAGTTTTTAAAAAAATTATTTTTTAGATTAATTGAAGTTCAAACAAACAACTTTACGCGCGGATATCTCACAAGCATATTCTCCATTCGGAGGACGGGTTGGTTCGTTGTGTAGACCTCACGTGATATTACGGGGACGAGTAAACGAAAATATTTTTTATCATCTGTATATTGGAAATAACTTGGTCCAATGTTAGATAAAAGGAGTTTAAAAAATAATATTTTTTAGATTAATTGAAGTTCAAACAAGCGACTTTACGCGCGGATATGTCCCAAGTATATTCTTTGTTCGGAGGACGGGTTGGTAACTTGCGTAGACCTCACGTGATATTATGGGGACGAGTAAACGGAAAATATTTTTTTAATCTTTATAACAAAAATAACTTGGTCCAAAGTTAGAGAAAAATAGTTTTTAAAAAAAATTATTTTTTATATTAATTGAAGTTCAAACAAGCAACTTTACACGCGGATCTCTCAAGTGTATTCTTCATTCGGAGGACGAGTTAGCTCGTTGCGTAGATCACACGTGATATTACGGGGACGAGTAAATGAAAAATATTTTTTACCATCTGTATATTGGAAATAACTTAGTCCAATGTTAGAGAAAAGGAGTTTTAAAAAAAATTATTTTTTAGATTAACTGAAGTTCAAACAAGCAACTTTACGAGCGGATAGCTCCCAAATATATTCTCCATTTGGAGGATGGGTTGGTTCATTGCGTAGACCTCACGTGATATTGCGGGGACGAGTAAATGAAAAATATTTTTTTACCATCTGTATATTGGAAATAACTTGGTCCAATGTTTGAGAAAAGGAGTTTAAAAAAAAAAATATTTTTTAGATTAAGTGAAGTTCAAACAAGCAACTTTACCCGTGGATAGCTCTCAAGTATATTCTCCGTTCGGATGAAGTGTTGGTACGTTGCGGAGATCTCACGTGATATTACCGGGGCGAGTAAACGAAAAATATTTTTTTAATCAGTATTACATAAATAGGATTAGGTTTAGGTAAAAAGTATTCTAATTCTAAGAAAGGTGAGAATGATTTAGGGCCATTAGATCAAATTATAGAAAAGATTAAATGGTTGAGATTAAATTGTAGGAGAAAAATTATTTTTTATATTTATTGAAGTTCAAACAAGAAACTTTACGCGTGGATATCTCCAAGTATATTCTCCGCTCAGAGGACGGGGTGGTACGTTGCTTAGACCTCACGTGATATTAAATGGACGAGTCAAAGAAAAATATTTTTTAATCTGTATAACATAAATAATTTGGTCCAAATTTAGAGTAAAGGAGTTTTTAAAAAAAAATATTTTTTATATTAATTAAAGTTCAAACATGAAATTTTACACGCGTATATCTCCCAAGTATATTTTTACACCTGTTTGAATACACTCGAGGACGAGTTTAAAATAAGACGGGGATGATGTAACACCTACCACAAAAATATCAAAGATTTGACAAAATGTAAACCCTAGAGACTATAAGTGAAAATTATACTAAAGTCTAGGGTCAAAAGTGAAAAATCAAAATTTAGGGTAGATTGCGCACCGCTATCAAATCCCATAACTGTCCGCTATGAGGCAGAATTGGGTGGCGGACCGCCATCACATGGATAACGGTCCGCTAGCCGCAACTCAGCTGCAATTTATGGACCTGACACATGTCCGGTGGCTCAGCATCCATAACGGACCGCTGTGACCCCATAACGGTCTGCTAGCTGCAAACCTAGGATCGGTCCAATCAGAAACAGACGGTAGCGGACCGCTACGCCCAAGCATAACGGTCAGCTACGGACCTGATTTCACCCCTATAAATACTTGAACGATTTTGATCATTCTCTTCATCCCCAACTCGTCCTTTACACTCTAAACTCATTCCAGAGCCCTTCTAGACGACTCTCGACGTTCCCGGTTTGATTTCCGCTCGTTCTAGTGCCCGGTTAAGCAAGAAACGCTCGTAGAAAGGCCGAAAAGCTAGAGAAACAAGGATAAGAAGCTAGCATATAAGCTTTGAACTTTAGAGGCTCACTCCCACTAAAAAGGTGAATACTTTATCTCTTTCAAAACTCGTGTCAAACATTTTATTTATGAAAATGGCCAAATAAAGGTTAACGAAGTAATGCTCAACGTTCTTCTACGAACAAGCATTCAGGCCATAGGTATACGTAAAACATGCAAGGGATACACGGGTTACGCGTGAAATTCCCGAACTGCAGCCGGTGCTTATCTTATAATAAATTCGGAGGCGTAGACCTATCCACTGTTATAAGCTATGACGCCGGTGTATACTGTGATGCAATTAAACAGGACGGGGCATGCTGAGTGTGTAGATTGAACATGAAGTTGTGGTTATGAAATTAATACTTGTTTGTGCCAAATGATTTTATGTCAAGATATTGTATTCACCGGCGTTCACGCTGATGTTTTATTTTCAAAATGTTTTTCAGGTAATGAATAAAATATGATGAAAATGGGGTATGGGCAGACATAAGATCTAAACCGGAGGAAGTATGAGAGGCATACATCAGATCTGACCTATGAAAAGGATAACTTAAACATTGGATTCTCAGGCCTTGTGTATAGAAATCGTAAATAAAGAAAAAGGAGATGGAACCAGGGAATTGATCAACCCTAGGTGGCTATTTCCAGTGGCTTGGAACTTGTCTAAATGAGACAAGAAATGTATTTGGTTTCAAACCTGGTTTTGTAATCAAATGAATGAGTATTTAAATCCATATGTTTATAAAAGTAAATACAAGATTGTTTGTTTTACAACTGAGCTTTGATATTTATAAATACAACCCTTGAGGTTGAGACAAATGTTGAAACGATCCTTTTAAAAAGACTTCCGCTGTATTTTACAAAAAACTTTGAAATCAAAGAACAAAGATACCAATCGGGCTCGCACACGTCTAGGGGGTGCCTAAGACGGGGTGTGACAGGGGTTTAAGGTTATACCTTCGGGAGTATGAGACGACAACCAATGTGTAACACCACATGACAACAACCCGGTCGCTAGATTCGGCTACACAAACTAAACCCGCAACTGCCGATCCACCCGTACAAACCTGGATCTCTATATGTCTTGTCTCTCCAAAGCACACGAACACCAAAAACAAATCTCTATTCGTTTACTCGTTGCTTATGGAGGAGCGTGAATGGGGGGCGTGGGGGAATTCATGGGGAAGGGGGAAATTCTTACCCAAAACCCATCTAATCAAAATCAAGCACATAACAATTAAATATTTAGTTGATTATGGAGGAGCGTAAATGCGGTGCGTGAAACCGCTACACACCTTATTGATTGTGGACAGTGATTGCCCCTGTGTTAATGTGACGCTGACGTAACAGGGCATGAGGGGGGGGGGGGGAGGGGCGTAAAATGTAATTTGGTGATAAAAAAAAACATGCTGAATAAAACATAAGTTTACATATTCGAAATTAATTAAGGAGGTGTTTGGGATTACTTATTAAGCTACTTATTAACTTATTAACTTTTTTTAAAAGTTAATAAGTTAAAAATTTGTTTAGATAAATCAAAATGAGATGAAAATATAGAAGAAATAAGTAGTTTTTGAAAAGTAAGTCCCACTTACTTTTCAAAACTACTTATTAACTTTTTAAAAAAATTAATAAATAAAAGTTAATAAGTAGATTTGAGAAGTAATCCCAAACACCCCCTAAGCAGAGGGGTGAAAAAGGTTCCCCAATTGTAGAACCTAATCAGATTCAGATATTGAGTTTGGAGATGGCGATGGATAGAGCTCAGCTTCTTCTCGTAGGTCTCCCTCTCTTCCTCTTCTGCTCAGATGTTTTCAACCTCTTTGCTCCTGCACCGTCCAAACCTGCTGCTCATCATCACCATCATATTCCGCCGTCCCAACACTTTCAAACTGCAGCCATCCAACAACCCCTCGATTTCCCCGCGCAGGTTCTTTCAATTAAAACCATTTCTTTTCTATCAAATCCGCCGGATGTTAACTGCAATCGGTTCTTTGATTGAATTTTCACAGAAAACAAGTGGAGGGATCGGGCTAGGCAACACCGTCCAGATTGACTTCTGTGCCTCGTGTTCTTACAGGTTTCAGTTTCTACCTACTTTTAACCTAATAATAAGGTGTTCATTCTGTTTCTAGGTTTTTATGACTACTTAATCCTGCATAAGCATGGACATTTCTGTCTTTGTTACTTACCTAGGAGTTAGTTGATGTATTTGAAGATTCTATATATGTAATTATAGTTTCCAAACGGCACAAACATATAAAGCAATTAGCTTTTTGTTGTTATAATGTGCATAGATTTCTATTTTCCCCCTTCTTTTATGATTTATGATCATACATATTTTGCCACTTGCTTGGATTTGTTTTTAGTTAATCCTTAGTGATTTCTTTTCCTTTTCATTCATAATTTAGATCATACGTATTGTTAATTACAGTGTGTTATGTCTTTGATTTACTAGTCAGTTACCATTCCTCAATGCTTACGTGTTCATATAAATTTTTCGTTTTGTGGTTGGTCAAGTGTGAAAGACTAACCACCTTTGTTCTTAGTTTTATGAAGTTTCACTTTGGCATTATTAATGCATCAAGGTAATGAACTAATGATTTTAATTTGCTGATTCAATCAATGTATTTCTCCATGTCTATTCACAATGGAGGTAGATGACTATAAATAAGTGATAAAGTTACACAAATAGTACATCAATATCCCCCGCAAGCGAGACGGAGGCAGACCAAGACGGAGTTTGTCCCGAAAGAATTCAAACTGATGACAGGATAGGCTTTTGGTAAAGATGTCGACCACTTGAAGCTTGGAAGGAACGGACTTAGTGTGAAGTTTCCTGAAGATACAAGTTCACGGATGAAATGATAGTCAAGATCAATGTGCTTTGCTCGTTTGTGAGAGACGGGATTTTGTGTGAGAAAGAGAGCGCTCTTGTTGGAAATCGAGAACAAAATTGATGAACAAACTACACGAATTTGATGATCTTGCTAATTGATTTCTGGAATTTGTTCATACACTTGCATATATTCGACAATTTGATACGGTTTTATGGGTATATATAACTCTAATTACAACAGACACGTCGTTAAACGACATAACCATTCAACTTTAACATAAATACATACTAGCCCTTAGACTCCCTAAAAATACATATGACACTAAAACATACTTTTGTATTTTTACACTTTTGACCCTGTTAGGATTAAAGACGATCACACACGAACTCACACACGCAAACACGAATGCGGGGAAAACAGGAACACGAGATTTATAGTGGTTCGGTCTAAACTGACCTACGTCCACTTTGCAACTAGGGTTTATATTTAGGTGCTCAAAGAATTACAAGTACAATGATATCAATATATAGAGACTAATCTAGGGTTAGGTAACTTAATCCCCAAGTTAGGCCCAAGCCCACATAGAGATAACTAGGGCCGGCTAAATAAAGACGCGTGGGCCAACCCAAGGCTAGGGCCGGCCACCCTCCCTTGATCGGGCCTCCACACCAATTAGCCCAACAATCTCCCACTTGGAGGCTCGAACAACGCCCAATAGTCTTCAACATCTGTACATCTTGTAATCTTCCTTTTTCACCTAGTTGCAGCAGCCTTCTTGACAATTAACCTGAAGGCACGTTGAAGCTCCCACTGAGCCTCAACTCATCAGTCATAACATGTGACTCGTTCTCTGTCCTTGCCGGCTCCCACTTAAACGAACTGCCGAATCCTAAGAAATCCTGAGAACACACACTCTCCATAACTAGCAAGACATTCTCTGGAGAGACTTTTCCATCTGGAATTCTGGTCTTTTTAACCCACTGTCGTTCTGAAACTGTAACTGAAACACACCTTGCGCTCCCACTGTCACGATGTCCTCCTACTGGTTTGACCTTCCAAACTCGTTCATCCCGAATCTTCCCTGTGACTCTAGGTTTCTCTCTTGCAAAGGAAACCCTCTTCTGTCCCTGAGATTCTGTGAACTCGACTTTGTTTTTCTTCGGAACTGGAACGTCACTTCCTTCTGATGGTATACTGACCATGTATAATGAGCCTCTTTTCTTTCCACGAGCCATGACCATATTCCCTTTGACAACCTTCCACTGTCCATTCCCGAACTTAACTTCATGTCCCTGATCATCCAACTGGCCAACTGAAATCAACAACCTTTTCAGACCTGGAATAACCCTGACATCTCTTAAAGTCCACGAACCGACTGAAGTCTTCAAAACAATGTCACCCATGCCCGTAACATCAAGTACCTCATCATTCGCCAGTTTTACCTTTCCAAAGTCACCCTCTTTCAAATTCTGCAGTGCTTCACTGCTGTGGGTAGCGTGAAATGAAGCACCAGAATCCATAACCCAGGAATCCACACTGCTCTCCACACTACAAACTAACGCATCATCATCATCATCATTGTAGTCTCCTGCAGAGTTTATTTCTTTCTTCTGTTTCGAACACTGATTCCTAAAGTGTCCTACTTCATTACAATTCCAACATACCACATCCTTCCGAGCCTTAGACACACTCCTCCTCTTGCTCTGACGACTTTCCCGCTGATTCTTTCTTCCCCTGGCCTCTGTACTCAACAAAAAACTTGAAGACTCACCTGAACCACGACGTCGAGCATCCTCTCCCAGAATAAGATCCCGCATCTTCTCAAACGTAAACTTACTCGATTTCGAAGTGCTAGTAACAGCAGTTACGGTTCCGGACCAACTTTCAGGCAATGAGGATAATAACAGTAAGGCTTGGACCTCATCATCAAACTTAATATCGACAGACACTAAGCGAGACAATATCGAATTTAGGTTATTGATGTGATTTGCTACCGAGTCACCCTCCTTCATCCTAGTATTCACAAGCTCTCGAATAAGATAAACCTTATTTGCTGCAGATGGCTTCTCATACATGTTAGATAATACTTCCATCATACCTTTAGCTGAGGTCTCCTTCTGGATGTTATAGGCGACATTCTCTGACAGAGAAAGTGTTATCACTGCTCTGGCTTTCTTATCCATCTTCATCCAATCTGCTTGTGACATACCTTCTGGCTTCTCACCCTAAAGCACTGCATCTAAGTCTTTCTGACAAAGTAGTGCCTCAATCTGCATCTTCCACCAACCAAACTTATTCCCATCAAACTTCTCTATCTTCGTTTTCTCGTTATCTGCCATTGCGAACTGCAACGAACTGAAAGAGCAACCCGAAAAACTGACCTCGTAGAACGTGCAGACTGCCCAAAAATCGCAGCAGCGAAAACAGGACAGAAAACAACAGCTGTTGACTTTTTCTGGTCAAACTCAGCACGCTGTTGACCTTTCTGGTCAAACTCAGCACGCTGTTGACCTTTCTGGTCAAACTCAGCAGGGGTACTGTAGCGACGGTACTGTTCCAGAGGCACTGTAGCGGCGGCGGTACTGTTAACGACTGAAAACACTGTTCACAGCCGGGAAAACACTGTAGCGACGGCGCGGCACTGTTCACGGCGAAAATGCTGTTCACAGCCGGGAAACACTGTAGCGGCGGCGCGATACTGTTCACGGCGGGGTACTGTTGCGACAGCGCTACTGCAGCGGCGGAACCCTAATCTGGCGGCGGCAAACAGTAACGGTTCGTGTGATCTGATCTCGAGCCAAAGCTCTGATACCAGTTGTTAGGATTAAAGACGATCACACACGAACTCACACACGCAAACACGAATGCGGGGAAAACAGGAACACGAGATTTATAGTGGTTCGGTCTAAACTGACCTACGTCCACTTTGCAACTAGGGTTTATATTTAGGTGCTCAAAGAATTACAAGTACAATGATATCAATATATAGAGACTAATCTAGGGTTAGGTAACTTAATCCCCAAGTTAGGCCCAAGCCCACATAGAGATAACTAGGGCCGGCTAAATAAAGACGCGTGGGCCAACCCAAGGCTAGGGCCGGCCACCCTCCCTTGATCGGGCCTCCACACCAATTAGCCCAACAGACCCAAAACTTATATTTTGGTTTATACTTTCAATATTCCCCCTTAAACTAAAATAAAGTTTAACGAGGGTCTTCTTGCTTCACTTGCTCTTACAACAGTGTTGGTTCGTCTTCATAGACGAGATTGGATTCTTGCTGCTTGCCTTTCTCCTTGTCTTTCCACTTGGTGCAGTTGTTTGCGAAATGACCGAGTTCACCACATTCATAGCACATGTACTTACTTTTATCTTTAAATCCTCGACCCATGATGTTACAAACCCTCCCATTCGGGTTTATCAGCGGAAGAGCAGAAAAGCCCAAACCCAAGCCCAAGTTGATATGTTGGACCAGCTCAAGACCATCGCAAGCCTTTCCCTTGACCCACTATCCGGCGTTAGTGGCTGAGAGGGGATTTGGAACGGTTATTTAGTTTTCACGGTAGCTATTAAGTAGGGATCATGTGTTAGTTTCTCTTTTTCAGTTTTTATCAAAAGTTGTTCTTGTTGTTCGGAGATTTCCCCTTCTCGAATTGGGGCAGACTTTGTCTTTGATTTCGTTATTAATCATTCAGCTACCGTTTAGTCAATTGATTGTATCAATTGGTTCCATTGCTGGGAATTCGAAAACATGGTGCAGACTCGGGGAAGTTTAGGCAATGAAGGCGAAGGTACAACACTCGACGCGTTAGCCGCTCAAATGGCAACAATTGCGGCTTCGATGGAATCCCTAAACAAGAGATGAGTGCGATGAAAAAAGATAAATCAAGCGGTGGGTCAGGTCGTTATGAGGAGACCGAAAGTTCTGGGCACTCTTCACGAACCTACCGGCCTTATAATAAAATCGAATTTCCGGCGTATGGGGGTGGTGAAGATCCGCGAGGATGGGTGCTAAAAGCAGAGCAATATTTTCGGTATTATCATATACCGGATAATGAGGTCGCCATTGCTTCGATGCATTTAGAAGGGGACGCTTTGGATCTCTTCGCATGCTCACGGTGGAACAACCTCTTAATTTCTGGGAGGAGTTAACCCTAGCGTTTCATAAGAATTTTGGGCCTGCAGAATTTCAGAATCCAGACGAATTCCTCTGTAGTATCAAACATACGGGGACTGTTGAGGAATACCGACAGGAGTTCGCAAAACGATCCGCCCGAGTGTCGAATTGGTCTGATAACAGTCTGCTGGGAGTTTTTTGAACGACCTTAAAGATGAGCTCAAGGCTGACGTCCAAATCCAGAAACCGAAAACGGTGTACAACGCCATGAGTTTAGCTATGGAGTACGAATCGAAGGTAGGGCATGGTCGATTGGGAAGGATGACCACTTGGACCCCAAGTTCCAAGTTAGCAGTCGAAGCAAAACAGGCTGCTAGCAGCACCAACCCGACACCAACTTACCCGAAAACAATACCCCGACTTTTAGAAACTGAAAAACAAGCGCAATTCGTACGGGGAGAGTGCTACCGTTGCGGGGATAAATACGGACCCGGTCATCGTTGCAAAACAGGTTCACTTAAGCTGCTGGAAGGGGAAGAGATTGAAGGAGAAGAAAAGGAAGATGTGGTAGATCGAGTTATGAATTTGGATGAGATGGCGGAGATCAGTCTCAATGCAATCTTTGGCAAAGCGAATACTACCACCATGAAACTAACTGGTAAACTCAACTCCACTGAAGTTCTTATTTTAATTGATAGTGGGTCCACCCACAATTTCATTTAAGAAACTCTTTTTCGGGAATTGGGGCTGACTACTCAATTGATTAATCCTTTCGGGGTTCAAATCGGGAATGGGGACATAATTCGCTGTAATAAGGTGTGTCGGGACGTACCTATTCAACTCACCGAGCTCAAAATATCCCAAGACTTCTACCCTTTTTCAATCGGTAGTGCTGATGTTGTCTTGGGAATACAATGGTTGGCTTCCTTGAATACAGTCCAAGCCAACTGGAACGAGATGTTCCTCATCTTTACCATTGATGGGCAGAAGTATAAATTACAAGGGGTAGCTTCTGGATCGCAGAAATCAGCAGCATTCCAGCACCTATGCATTGAAACCACACCCGCAACCGAGACCCCTACATTCCTACAACCCTTAATAACAGCCCACCAAACCGTTTTCCATGAGCCTACCACCCTTCCTCCATTCCGAAATCACACTCATTCCATACCCCTTCTCCCAAACACCCCACCACCAAACATCAGACCGTACCGTTACCCTCACTAAAAAAAATGAAATTGAAAACCAGGTTGCTACCCTGCTGAAAGCCGGTTTCATACAGGCCAGTACAAGCCCTTTTTCAAGCCCTATTCTCTTGGTTAAGAAAAAAGATAATACGTGGCGCATGTGTGTCGATTACCGTGCATTGAATCGGGCTATAATTGCTGATAAATATCCCATCCCCACTATAGATGAATTACTCGATGAGTTGCACGGAGAAACGGTGTTCAGGAAATTGGATCTGCATTCCGGTTACTATCAGATCCGAATGAATCCGGCTGACATAGAAAAGACGGCTTTTAGTACCCATTCGGGGCACTATGAATTCAAGGTCATGCCGTTATGGTTGACAAATGCCCCTTCTACGTTTCAAGCCGCCATGAACGATCTCTTTTGACCATATTTGCGTCGTTTTATCTTGGTGTTCTTTGATGATATTTTGATTTATAGCCCTGATCAAACAAGACATCTGCAGCACTTACAAACCGCCCTTGAGTTGTTACAGGAACAAAGCTTTTTTGCTAAATTGACAAAGTGTTACTTTGGACAGGTCCAAGTTCCCTTTTTAGGCCACATTGTCATAGCAGCAGGTGTCCAGGTGGATAAAGACAAGATTTCAGCTGTGGTGGCATGGCCAATACCCGCTACTGTCAAAGATGTCCGGGGATTTTTGGGCCTCACAGGTTACTACCGGCGTTTTGTTCGCAACTATGGGATTATAGCCCGACCCCTTACTGCGCTCACAAAAAAAGAGGGATTTCGATGGAATGCAGAATCAGCCATCACGTTTGAAAACTTGAAGCAGGCGCTTGTCACTGCCCCTGTCCTCCGACTTCCCGATTTCAATGCTCCTTTTGTTGTGGAGTGCGATGCATCTTTTCTGACACAAGATGACCATCCTGTGGCATATTACAGTAAGGCATTCGCGCCTTCCACCCGTTTTAAGTCCGCATACGACCGGGAATTGCTAGCTTTGGTGATGGCTGTTCAAAAGTGGAATCATTACTTACTCGGCAGGCATTTCCTCATTCGCACAGATCACTTTACCTTAAAGTATTTGTCTGAACAGCGGGTAACTACATCTGAACAGCAACACTTATTATTGAAGTTGATGCCTTACGACTTCTCAATTATCTATCATTCTGGCAAGGAAAATAGGGGTACCGATGCTTTATCTAGGCGTCCAGATCATGCTGCTTTATTGACCATGGCCGTTCCATATTGTGCGGATATTTCTGATATTTATGCAGGGTTACATGAAGATTCTTACACCAGTGACATTATTACATCTTTACTTAAGGATCCAGCCTCCGTCCCGGGGTATTCGCTCGTCGGCCAATCACTTCTGTACAAAGGGCGTTTGGTTTCCCCAATTCCTTTGATCTTCGGGCGCGTATTCTTCATGAAGCTCATGCTACCCCGACGGCTGGACACGGGGGGTTCCTCAAGACTTTGAAGCGCTTTTCTGCCCATTTTTATTGGCCACGGCTGCCACGCGATGTCCGCGCCTTTGTGCAGAATTGTTTGATCTGTCAGCAGAACAAATATGACACTCTGTCTCCCGCCGGTTTGCTTCAGCCCCTGCCTATTCCCGATCAGGTTTGGGAGGACTTATCCATGGATTTCATTGTTGGCCTTCCCCTATCCAACAAACTTGATACGATCTTGGTGGTGGTGGATCGTTTGAGCAAGTACGCGCACTTCCTTCCATTGGCTCACCCGTTCACAGCGAAAACAGTGGCCTCTGTTTTCTGCAAAGAGATCGTCCGATTACACGGTATTCCTTGCTCCATTGTAACTGACCGTGATGTTATTTTCTTGAGTAATTTTTGGCAGGAACTGTTTCGACTCAGCCAGACAAAATTAAAGATGAATACCGGTTACCATCCTCAAACCGACGGTCAAACGGAGGTGTTAAACCGTTGTTTAGAAGCCCACCTTCGCTGTTTTGCACATGAGCAGCCAACCAAGTGGAGCTATTATCTTGCCTGGGCGGAATATTCCTACAACACCGGGTTCCATTCGGCTACCCGCACAACTCCATTTGCTGCAGTTTATGGCCGAGATCCGCCCCCCCTCCATCCATATGTAACCGGTGAAACAAAAAATGCAGACCTAGAAACCCAACTAATTGACAGAGATGACATGCTGCAATTGTTGAAATCCAATCTGTTGAAAGCCCAGAACCGTATGCGCGCACAAGCTGATTTGAAACGACAGGAATTATCCTTCCAGCTTGGTGACTTCGTTTTCCTAAAGATTCAACCTTACCGCCAACGCAGTCTCACTAAACGGCGGTTTGAAAAATTAGCTCCACGGTTCTTCGGTCCATACAAGGTTATTCGCAAAATCGGTGCCGTTGCTTATGAGTTGGAGCTACCCCATGATTCTCGGATTCACCCGGTTTTTCACATCTCGATGCTCAAACCTGCACGGGGCGTTCCATCAAATTCATCTCCACCTCTCCCACTGACAAGGGACCGGGAATTTGATGTCCAACCACTTTCGGTGCTTAACCATCGTTGGGTATGGGAGGGTGGCAAACCCGTACTAGAATTACTCATTTCTTGGCAGCACCGACCTACAGAGGAAGCAACATGGGAGTCCTATGATCTGTTTACACAACACTTTCCCACCTTCCGACTTGAGGACAAGTCGGCTTTCGAGGACGGAAGCATTGTTACAAACCCTCCCATTCGGGTTTATCAGCAGAAGAGCAGAAAAGCCCAAACCCAAGCCCAAGTTGATATGTTGGACTAGCTCAAGACCATCGCAAGCCTTTCCCTTGACCCACTATCCGACGTTAGTGGCTGAGAGGGGATTTGGAACGGTTATTTAGTTTTCACGGTAGCTATTAAGTAGGGATCATGTGTTAGTTTCTATTATTTAGTTTTTATCAAAAGTTCTTGTTCGGAGATTTCCCCTTCTCGAATTGGGGCAGACTTTGTCTTTGATTTCGTTATTAATCATTCAGCTACCGTTTAGTCAATTGATTGTATCACATGCCTATCCCATAACCACCTTCTTTGTTGAAGTTTCTTCCACGTCCTCTACCACGACCTTGACTGCTTGAACTTGCCATTAGAAGCTTAGATTGATTATTTGCCTCTGGTTCATCTTGATCTTTAATACGTTCTTCAAAGGCTGTTATTCTTCCAACAGCTTTCTCAAATGACATCGTGTCAAGTTCAGAATATTGCTCAATAGTTGCCATGATCGGTAGAAATTTCTTTGGAACCGAGTTAAGCAGTTTCCTTACAAGTACCTTGTCCCTCAAAGTACTACCTAGGCTTTTGAACTTAGCTTTTATACTGCTTAACTTTCCTGCAAAGTCACTTGCTGATTCGTTCGTATTCATCCTTAGAACCTCTAGTTCACTCCTCAAGGTTTGTAAACGTGCTTTCTGAACTAAATCTGCTCCAAGGTATTTCACTTTGATTGAGTCTCAAACTTCCTTTGCTGTTGAGTACTGTGCAACTTGCATTAACACACCCTGAGGCAATGTGTGGAAGATCATTGCCTTAGTTGTGTTTTCTTTCTTCTCATCCACTGCTTCCTTTGCATTGACTACTTCCCAAAGACCATAGGCTTTCAAGATTGTTTCCATTAGCAGTGCCCACGTAGTATAATTTGTTTCATCCAATTTGGGACATTGAAGTGAAACATTTCCTTGCTCACGAATTGTTGTGCTACTTGATGCATTTTCTATTTTCTTTTCATCTACCATGCTTGAATGTTTTCTTGCCCTTTTCTTCTTGCCTATCTTGCAGTTCTTGCTAACTTGTTGATTTCACTTGCTAACTTACTTATGATCGGATGATCAGTTTCTTGCTTGTTTGATCAAAAGATCAAAACTTCTTGCTTGCTTGCTTTTGGCCAACTTGCTAACCAATATTTCTTGCTCCTGACCTACTTGCTAATCAGGTTCTGACACACTTGCTAATCAGGTTCTTGCTTGTTCCTGACCCACTTGCTAATCAGGTTCCGACCTACTTGCTGATCGGGTTTCGACCTACTTGCTAATCGATTTTTGCTTAACCGGTTGTAACTTGCTTTGACCTAGAATTTTGGTCTATACTTGCTATTTGAATCACAATGATTCTAACTTGCTATTTGAAACTAAAAGGTTTGGAACTTGCTATGAATCTTAAAGATTCGGTTTAACTTGTTATGAACCACAAGGATTCGTTTTTTTGACTTGCTAAATGAACCACAGGTTCGGACTTGCTATGAACCACACGGTTTTTTTTCTTGCTTTCCTTGATCAAACAGGGGTTCTAACTTTCTAATACAGGATTCTACTTGCTATTTTCAAAATATAAACTATGCAATGATTAAAGGAGTACTTATATGAATGATGATTCCTTCCTTCAATTTTATGTTTCTGCCTTGCAACGAAAACGTAGCCTTCAGTCCGTTTATTTTGCTTTTGATTGACCACAGGCCTTAGGTTGGTTTGAATTCTGTCTTACTATTGCCATAAAAACAATTTGACTCGTAAAGCCCAAACGTACCAAAAATCAAACTTTGTCTTTCTTTGTTTTCTTCTGTTGCAATTCCCAAAACAAAGCAAAATGTTTCTTCTGTATTTCTTATACGCAGACACCAATTAACCACACCAAAGTCAAAATTGGTGTACTTCTTTATGCGACAGAACCAAAAGTGACTGCCTTTTCTTCCTTACGTAGCCCAAATAACCAAAAAGTCAAACAACACCAAAAGTCAAAGTTGTTGTTCCTGTTTCTTTCTGTGTTCGTCAACCAAGAACAAAGGATCTTATGCTTTCTGGTTTCGTGAATCTTGCGTAACACAACACAAAACAATTAAACGTGACTTGCAATTTGGTGTTCACTGTAACAAACAATCCAGAAGCGATCCTTTTGATCGTCCGATTGTCAATTTCCTTTTGATTCCGGCGTTCTTCCGATCGTCCGTTTACTTTTGATTTCCGGTTTCCCTTGATCGATGACGCTGCCCTTCGGATTTGATTTCAGTCGTCGCCGATTCCTACTTGCTTCTTGCCTTGGATCAATTAACTTGGTGCTCTGATATCAAATGTTGGAAATCAAGAACAAAATTGATGAACAAACTACACGAATTTGATGATCTTGCTAATTGATTTCTGGAATTTGTTCTTACAGTTGCATATATTCGACAATTTGATACATACGGTTTTGTGGGTATATATAACCCTAATTACAACAGACACGTCGTTTACCCAAATGACATAACCATTCAACTTTAACATAAATACATACTAGCCCTTAGACTCCCTAAAAATACATATGACTCTAAAACATACTTTTGTCTTTTTACACTTTTGACCCAAAACTTATATTTTGGTTTATACTTTCAATAGCTCTTATTGTCACATAGCAGAGTCAGCCTGTCGGGAGGTAAAGTAAGAAGTTCACGTAATAAGTGAGTGATCCATATAATCTCGGCTGCGGTATTTGCCATAGCCCAATATTCAGATTCACAACTAGTACGAGAGATGGTTGGTTGTTTCTTGGCACTCCAGGAGACAAGATTGCCACCCAAAAAGATAGAGTACCCAATGTGGATCTGCGAGTCTCAACACACCGAGCCCAATCGGCATCAAGGTAACCGTGAAGGGTGATGCATGTCGGTCGGGTACAATTAAGACCAAAACTGATGGTGCCTTTAACATACCGAAGAATCCTTTTCACATGCCAGTAATGAGTGACGGTTGGAGCCTGAAGAAACTGACTGACCTGATTAACAACATATGAAATGTCAGGTTAGTGATGGTTAAATAATGAAGTGCTCCAACAAGGGATCAATAGTGAGTCGGATCTTTATACGGGTCACCGGTGGTGATAAACGAAGCACTAGAGGCAAGTGGTGTGTGAACAGGTTTACAGTCACGAAGATCAGCTCGATCGAGGATGTCGTGGGCATATTTTGATTGACCAAGGAATATGCCATCAACTGTATAAATGACTTCCAACCCAAGAAAGTAGTTGAGTTTGCTAGGTCTTTAATGGCAAACTAATTGTGCAACCGAGTGATGAAGGATTTGATAACAGATTCTTGATTGCCAGTTATTATCAGATCATCGACATATACAAGTAAGTACATAATGCATGCATCTCGTTTGAACACAAATAAGGAAGGATCTGCACGACTGCAGACGAACCCGTTTGTAATAAGAAAAGTGCTCAATCGTTGGAACCAGGCCCGCAGAACTTGTTTAAGACCATATAGGGCTTTGTTGAGCTGACACACATGCCTCGGAAATTTGGAATCCTCAAATCCGGGGGGTTGTTCCATATAGACAAGTTCATTCAAATTCACGTGTAAAAAGGCATTATTCTGGTGAAATTGCCATTTGTTAATTACTGTGAAGGAAAGCACTGTACGTACTGTACCACTGGACTGAACTTGTGAGAATAGTCTAAACCTGGGATTTGACTATAGCCTTGAGCAACAAGACGTGCTTTGTGTCTTTCAATAGAGCCATCGGCATTGTAGTTTGACCGAAAAATCCATTTAGAACCAACCACGTTATGATCTTTTGGTCGTGGGAGAAGAGACCAAGTTTTGTTTGAGTGAAGTGCAAACATTTCTTTTTGCATAGCTGCCAACCATTTTGGATTTTTGGATGCGGACTTGAACCCTTTTGGATCGGTAGAAGCAAATAGAGCATGATAAAGTCCATGGGACTGAATATGTGCTAAATCAGCACGGTGTTTGGGCTGAAAAATTCCAGCCTTTGCATGGGTTATCAATGGATGACCAAGCAGAATAGAGGTGCTGACAGGGGCTGGGCCAGGAGTGTTGCTGGTGATTGGGCCGAGGACTGATCTGGACCAGGCTCAGCAGAAGGAGACGGGGGTGTGGGTTCTTCTGGTGGTAGCTGGGCCGCATCATTAGGAATAGTGTGAGTTGGCTGCTGGACTGCAATAGGAGCTGTTGGGCCAATGGTTGTCTGGGCTTCATCACATAGCCTACATGGTGTTGATGACTGGGTTTCAGATGGAGAGGGTTGAACGGAAACCGATGGAGGAGTTGTAAAACAAGAAGCATCCTCAAAAAAGTTGTTACCCGCAGCACAGAGATAGGCGTAGTGGATTTTTCACCAGAGAATGGGAACATGTGTTCATCAAACCGTGCGTGTCGAGTGTTTGGGTCTAGGCACCGATAACCCTTATATTGTGTGCAGTAACCAAGAAAAATACACGGTAGACTCCTTGGAGCAAGTTTATGTTCGACATAGTCCTGAAGATACGGAAATACACGGCAACAAATGGTCAAAAAATTTCATAAGTGGGTCGGATAGAAAATAGTGTTTCATAAGGAGATTTGTTTTTCAGAACTGGGGTCTGCAACCGGTTAATAATATAAACTGCCGTGCTGAAGGCATGTACCAATATGATGTTGGAACGTGACCCTTAAAAAGCATTGCCAACCCAATTTTGACTATATGTTGATGTTTTCTTTCTACTCGGCCATTCTGTTGTGGCGTGTACGGGCACGGTAGTCGATGAAAGGTGCCATTGTCCTCAAGCAATTTCCGAACACTTCGGTTAATAAATTCAGTGCCACCATCGCTTTGAAATACCTTAATTTTCCGTGAGAATTGCGTTTGAACAAATGTCTTAAATTCTGTGAATGTGACATAGAACTCGGTTTTGGTTTTTAGAGGATACAACCACGTGAACCTGGAAAAGTCAGCAACAAAGGCAACATAGTATCTATAGTTATCAACCGAGCATATAGGTGCGGGTCCCCACAAGTCACAATGAATCACGGCTAACGGATTTAAAGCCCTTTTTTCATTAAGTTCAGATGGTAAGCGATGTGCTTTCGACAGTTGACAAGGAGAACATATAATTGGTTTCGGCAAAATAGACGTAACTGATAATTGTCTCAATTTATTCAAAAGTAAAATAGTATCATAGGTTACATGTCCTAACCGAGAGTGCCATAGTTCATACGAGGCTTTTAGCTTAGACCGAAATGATGCCACAAAAGCTTTTGGTTCGTCATGAAGCAATGAAGTTTATCCGTGTCTTCCACGGGATGGCCGATGGCCAAGAGTTGGTCACAAACTGACTTGAAGCAACGCCCAAACAGAAACAGAGGTACTTCCCTTCGATAAATGGCATAGTTTGTCCCGAAGATTTTGGATTCGTTTCCTAGACGAGTTGCTGTAAGCAACCTCAAGTGCAACCCATATTTCACGTGCAGTAGTGAGCCCGAGGATTTCAGCTGTTGCCTCTTCAGTGAGAGAGGCTTGAATGATAATAATTGCCCTTTGATCTGTGGAGAACCATGGGCCACGACTGAGCTGTCGATGTGAGAAGGCGGATGTTGATACGATAAAAAAGGAAGCAATTGATTCCTCCACAATAAGTAATTTGAGGAAGACAACTTGATTGTAAGCATATGCATAAGGGTATTCATCGGAAGGGTTTGATCCGAAGATGAAGATGAGGATGAGGAAGATCCGGTCATGGATTGATCGGAGAAGAGGAAAAGGGTAGGCCGCAGAGAAGGAAGCGATAGAAGGTGAAGGGTGAAGAGACAGGAGGATGGATTGATTGGCTGATACCATCAATCAATGTAACTCTCCACGTCTATTCACAATGGAGGTAGATGACTATAAATGCTTATTCTAATAAATGATTCCAAGAATGCCACGTGTCATTACCATACTTTTTGTTATTAAAATATTCTAATTTTCTCTATTTTAAGTAAGTTTGAATTTTGAAATCTTATTATGTTAATGTTGTTTTTTTTCAAAAAAAAAACAATATAAAATTTGAATTCTAGTTATTACTTAATTTGAATTCTAATATAAAATTTGAAATCTAATTTTCTCAACACATTATTGTATTTTCATTTTTCTATTAAATAACCCATGTAATACATGGGTATATAAACTAGTAAAAAATAAAGTTACACAAATAGTACATCAAGAATAGATAGTTACAAATACAGCTATTAAGTATAACTAATACTGATTCCACCTTTTCACCTGATAATAGATCAAATGGTTTACATCCAGTTTTTCGAATATTAGTTGGGTTGGCCTCATGTTTATGTCATGTCATGTCATGTGTAATGTCTTTATGCCCATATAAGAAAAGTTTAAATTTGATACCAGAGAGAAGTTTTTTCGGCTTCATCTAAGTGTGCTAATAAAATATTGGAAACAAAGCAACTAAATGATAAAAGTGATCTTTTGGTGTGAGCTAGCCCTGTCAAATATAAAACTAAGCGATAAAAGCTCCATGATTTGTGTCATAAAGAATACTACTGGATGTGTAATGTAAGTCCTAATAGGTGGTAGGTTCACTCGTGAATTTGCCAACTTCCATGTTGTAATAGGTTTCATGTTAACAAGAAGGGGAGACACTATTATGTCACTCTTTGTGTAGACTTATTATAAGGAAAAGTGGGATCTAAGTAGTTAACAAATATATCTGTTCATCTTCTATTCTCAACTTTTTAGTTGATGAAAACACATGTGGTGTTGCTTTGCCCTTTAAACAAGACAAACCAGGCTAGATAGCCATGAACTTCTATTCCTAAGGCTCTTAATTGAATTGCATTTAACACGACGAGGAAATATGCATATTTGTAAGCTAACATTAAAACTAGTCAGGCATGTTCATAAACGTGCATTATTCAACCTAACTTATATGATGTTACTTATTGAAGCTTTTTTGTCTCTTTTTTTCTGTAGACTTTATCTTATGAATATTGTAATACTGTTACGTATTCTTCTTGATTCCATGCATTTTCTTCCATCTCAGTGAATAATGTCTATTTTGAAATCTAATATTCCTTGTTACCAAAACTAGAGTCCAGTTTTAATTTTGTGGAGTTAAAGGATACATGTTGATGAGGATCATAACAGAGCAACATGTGTGAAAATTTATATGAGGATAATGAGTAAATATATGATCTTTTTAGGATTATTGTTGGTATTAATGGTTGTCATTTGTTATGATTTTTTTTGATGTACTTACATTTTGCTGTAATCCCAAATACTAGACTGTAATCCCCTAATTTTGGATATTTTTTTCATGTAGGAAATACCCAAATCATTAGAGTTAAGTATTATTCACAATGATTATAAAATTTCGTTTGATATTCCATGCAATCAAACTTGCCTCAATTATCTGACCTTTGTAATTCGAAATACTTTGTTACTTTGGTGTTATTAGTTATTACCATATAATCGATATTCCTCCATGATTGCCATGTAGTCTTCGTAAGAGAGACTTGCAATGAGGAATTACTATGACATACATGTCGCTTTTAATCTCTTTCACGGAGAAGACTATAAAACCTCTAGTAATTGTAGCACTATTTGGTAATTCAAACTTAGGTTGCATCACTGAGCAAAAATACTTAACAAAAAGTCTTTTGTTTCCTGTTTTCATGTTAACAAATGATGTTTCTTGCGTTGACGGAATACATGGTTATACGTTCAAATTTTTTTATGGAGATCACACCTTTACTTATTAGTTCTAAAATAATTCATTCTTGTTTGTTTCACCTATTACTTTCCAAATCAATACTGATCTAGATTTACAAACATTTTAGTTTTCTGCTACAAGAGATATCCTTTTAGCAAATAAGATGATAAAGGATTGTGGAGGATGGCAGAGAAGAAAACTTATAAATTCATGTTCAATAATTCTTCAAAATATCAGTAATATGGTTTTGACGTCTAATTACATTGGAGATTGAAATTTACAAAACATGCTTTGAATTGAAAGTATTTCCAATGACAAGTGTGGGACCATTGTAAAGATGGTTTTATTACATGGGGTATTGAAAGGGTTTCTATAATGATTGTGGATTATGGAAGTTTTTGTTAGGAATCAGAGTCGGTAACGCAGCGGAAAACCACACACAAACACCCACACACGAAAGCAGAAAAATAGAGACACGAGAATTTATAGTGGTTCAGCCCGATTGGCCTACGTCCACTTTGCAACTAGTGTTCTTTATTATTAGGTGCTCAAGAATACTATTACATCAGGGATATATTTATAAGACTAGAATTAGGGTTACTAATTGGGAAACACTTAAGCAACAAGTTAACACTAAACAAGCCCAAGGATTGCTGCCAACCCCTTTGTTCCTTCCTGTCTTCAGCCGCAACAGGCCCAAGGCCCTGCTGTCGGCAGCCCAAATCTGCCCAGGTCCATGTCCGGCCCAAAGACTTCACAACCCAACAGTTTTATGATTTGGTTGTTAAAAAAACCCCGAAATTAGTGGAAGAAAATCTTAGGTGGTGATTTCTTGCATTAGCGTGTGTGTGCTAATCTATTAAGTCAACACCCAAGGTTTGAGGATCTTGAGAAAGCTAAAAATGATATGACTCAACGTGTTTTACATAATTACATCCAGTTAAAGGTTTGTTTGATTATTTATTTCATGTTTTGATGATGTTTTAGATGTTTGGATAGTTCATATTAGATTATATCATGAGTGGACTGATAGAGACCCGTTGAGCGGGTTAGACTCCAAGATAGAGACCCTTTGAGCGGGTTAGACTCCAAGAAATTAAAGAAGAACAAGAATGCAATTTTGCTACAATTTTCTGCTTGTTTTCATTCATCCAAAATAGTACTTAAATACAAAGTTCAAATGGAAATCGATACACAATTAAAACATGGGATCATGGACTAGTGGAACTTAATAAAAGGGAACATGCATGCAAAAGTGGATAACATGGGCAAATGGCTTCAACGTGGGTTGGGACACGTATCATGGACAGTTTGTCGATTAGATTTATGCATGTTATTATAGTTATATAATCTAATTTGTGTCATGGTCATGGATTATGGACTATATATTATAATAAAATATATGTGGTATAAATGACGTTCCCTAGTGAGTAAGCTCTAGCCACCTTTTGTGTAGGTTGCTAAATTGTGTGCAAAAACTTTTATTTCTTTTAAAGGTGAGGAGGCGTGTTTGGTTGAAACGTGTTGTTTTTAACACGTCAAAATGGGTTCTTAGTCATTTTAAATAATAAAATTTATCATTAAATATGATTGCACATACATTAATATTTCAATAGTAATGTTAATCTTTGATTTAAACGATTTAGGATGTTGTATGCATCAAAAATCCACTTTGGATTACTTTCTACCTGCTTGAACCGTTTCCTGGTTAGCTACATTTATTTATTTGAACCGTTGGAGATTAAGAATAGCCAAAAGCAACTCATTTATAAGTCATGTCGAAAGGACGACCTCTAGTTTCTTTTTTTTTAATTGTTTTGTGATTTTCAACTACACTTTTCAATTAGGTTGTATAAAGATGTAAATTATGTTTTTTTCTACAGAGGGAATTCAGAGACAATGAAAAACATGTTGGAATCAGCTTTCCCAGGATTGAATGTTGTTCTAGCTAACTACCCACCCCCACTTCCAAAGCGGTTGTTAGCCAAAGTGGTCCCAGTGGTTCAATTTGGGGTGATTGGGATTGTGACGGCGGGTGAATATATTTTCCCAAGGTTGGGGTTTGCTGCACCACCTGCGTGGTATTACTCGATGCGGGCTAATAGATTTGGGACCATCTCTTCAACTTGGCTGATGGGGAATTTCCTTCAAGGTTTCCTGCAAAGTTCTGGTGCTTTTGAAGTTTCCATTAATGGTGAACAGGTAAAACTTAGTTGGTTTTGTTGTTAAACGAACTAATTAGATCCTAAAACGATTGTGTATTTGGATGGGATGTAATGTAGGTTTACTCGAAGCTGCGGGAGAAGAGATTCCCTGGAGAAATCGAGTTGCAAGAACTTATTGGCAAAAAGATTGTGAATTCTCGAGTGGTGGATGGGTTTTGATGACACAACAGTATTTGATGTGCTTGCACTTGGTTAGGCATCAGAAATAAAATAACAGTGGGAATTCATAAGCATGAGCTGTTGCTGGTTTATGTTTGTTTGTTTGTTATAAAAAACATACATAACAAATATCCGTATGATATGGTATGGTTAAAGATGGTATTTAGTTTTAGTAGCTACAGATTGGTGGGTTAAAACATACATAATATTAATTAATATTTGCTTCAACATCACTCTTGTTTTTGTCATTTCAAATTATAAATTCCAAGGACCCTACACTGTTCTCCTTAATACTAAGCAATACCAAATTCATCAGATCTTTCTTTTAATTGCATAAAGTAAAGCATGTATGGGTGCTTTAGTAGTTATAAAGGGGTTGTGGTGGCCGGTGGGTGATTCATTTATAAACAAGAAATGAGTTTAAATATTATGATGCTTTATTTCTAATTTGCCCTAAAAATGTGCTCTCTTTCAACTCTAGTAGTCTACTAATGTCTGTTTTGCATTGATTATTCTATACAATTAAGTAGAGGTGGCAATCTTGATCATTCTTCAAAGAATGGGTTGATTAGGGTAAAAAATCAATTATATATGAGTCAATTTAAGTCATATTAGATTAGTCAACGGGTTAATTTGGGTCATCTCAGATTAGTTGACGGGTCAATTTGGGTCACCTCAAATTCCCAAATTATTCAATTGATCAAAATGTATTATAAAACTTGTTAACTTAAAAATAATACAAATGCGATAGCCACCCCACCAACGTCACGCCACCACCCACCCCCACCGTCACGCCACCACCCCCGCCGCCCACCGTCGGCGCGTCGGTGCCCCTCGTCACCCCTCCACCGATGATACCGCCTCCCGCTGCACTTCTCCCCCCATCGCTGCCCCCGCCACTAGCACCACCCTTTCCCACCACCACCACCACCACCACCACCACCCGACGTCCTGATGCGTTCGACGCTTTGCCGCCACCACCACCCGACGCTATGCTGCCACCCACTCGCTACCCGCCACCACCCCGCCACCAGCATTCGCTGCCAACCACCCGCCACCCGCCTGTCGCCGCAACCTACCTCACCCCGCCCCCACCCCCACCACACCCACCGCCCACCCGCCACACCCCACCACCGCCGCTACCCACAAACCTACCCCCGACCCACCACACCCCACCCCCACCTACCCCCTCACCCGCCACACCCCAACACGCCGCCACCTCCCTCGCCCCCACCCCGCAACCCCACCTGCCACACGCCCAATCGCCGCCACTACCGCTGCCCACCCCACCCACCCCCACACCAACCCCACCCACCCGCTCCCACCCCACCCGCCACACCCAAGCACCGCCCCCACCACACCCATCCACCTACCCCGCCCCGCCCCATCCCAATTTAAGGTAGACTATAACTAAGATGTCCAACTCATCTCTTCTTAAAAAAACTCAACTTTTATACATAAAAATTGGATAAATTCTGGCGACTGGATGATCAATGAACCCTCTTCACCCTTTCCTGGTTCTGACCCTGCCTATCTTTGACGAATACATAAAGAAATTTATTCATTGTCAGGTTCGATGTTTGAACCAAGGGGTGACCAGAACGAGGTTGTGGAAACGATGGTTATTATGTGTTTTTTTAATCTTTTTTAAATTTCTTCATATCAAACACAAAGAAAATTGAAGAATTTTGAAAAAGTTTATAGAAAAATTATGAGGTAACTCAGCCATTTAATTATTCTGATTCTCCTACCAAAGATCCTATGGCTTAGCGTTACCAAAATGTATAGGAAGTATGTGTCTTCCCAAATGGTTAAAGGTTAAGTAGGATCCAAGGGTGTGAGTTAGCCTTTCTAGAAAAAAAAATATAAATAAAATAATTTCTTCTAATAAATTACGTCAACCAAATAATTCTCTTTAAAATAGTTATGTAAATGAACACCCTTCTACCTTAAAACAAGGCAATTACATATATCCTTTTAAAAACTTTATTAATTACATATACCTAGCTTAAAATTTTATTTACGTATATCCCCTTCATTATTTAAATATATACCCAACTTGATGATGGAATCGATCAGAAGCGACGATTGATGTTGGAATCGATCGGAAGCGGGAATCAGAAGGTTAGGGTTGAGGTCGGTGGAATAAGAATGGTCGTATTTCTTGTAAGGTTAAAAAGGGCAATTTTATAAAAGAGGGGGATATATGTAATTTAAAATTTGGGTTGGGTATATATGTAATTGAGGTTGAAAATATGAGGATATATGTAATTCTACCTTGAAACTAAATATAACATTTCTGGTAGATAAACCTTTATTTGTTGGCTTAATATGTTTAATGAAGTAACATTTTGTTCTGCATTTTAAGTTTTTCATTTTCAGGTTGCATAATATAACATGGCATTTGTTTTTTCCTTTGGTATCCATGTTTTTTCAACAGTTTTGCTTTAGCAAACACAAGATTTTTTATACACATATTTCCCCTTCTTAAGTCTCTTAATAACATATATATCCAACAATAAAAATCAATTACATATTTCAGTTAAATATGGATGGATGTATATTAGTTTGAAATCATTGGATATATAAACGATTTTTTGAGCAAACCAGAGGGACTCAAAATGAAATTTACTTATTATTTGAATTGGTTTATTAAGGGTAAAATAGTAATTCAATAAATTATTTTAAATGAATTGGATAAATATGTAATATATATGTTTTAGGAAGGGGAAATATGTAATTAAAATTAAGGGTCGGGTAATATGTAATAAATGAAGTTAGGAATGGGATATATGTAAATGATCCTTTTTTATATTTCATATAACATTATACGTACTGAATTATGTTTCAAATTAATATATTAACTTTTTAAAGCAAAATGTATCATATATTGATTTACTTTATTCAGTTTTAGTATTTTACAAAAGGAAAAAAGAAAAGGTTGACTATTCAAATAAGGTAATCACTTTACATACGAGAACACTTAATATGTGTTGTTCTATTAATATATTATATGAATATGTTGTTAATACTTTATATATATAAGAAAAACAATGGTAAATTACTATATATATAGCTGGAATTCAATATAGTACAATGGGAAAATGGTTTAACAGAAAAAAAAAAATTCATAAAGCAATTAATGTTGTTTATTGACAAGACACCGAAACTAACATATTGAAATGACTCAACCTTGTATTTATAACACAGTTAAAGTAACTAACCACATTAATCTTCTGTTTTAACCTTTGACCGTTATGTATACAAAAGTTTATGTTACCGCACACTGAATCCTTTTAATTTTTTTTTTTTATCTTACTAATTAATTTTTATTGTATATAAATTTGTTCTGTATCAGTATAATATATATATTCTTAACATGTGGAAGTTGTGTTAGGTTGAATATATGAAAATTTGTTCTTCTTTTAGCATAACTGTAGTTGCATCCCACCTCATACTACTTGCTGATTGTTTTTTAACATTATATTTAATCAGATTATTAAATGATATAAAGAGAAATAGTAGTTATGAATATTGTTGATAAGATGCAAGTAATTTTGTGTTTGATGAAAGAAATTACTTGAGTTGAATTTTAGTGCAGAAGAAAAAGGCCTTGCAACAACAACTGAAAACTCCCTCCCTCTGTAATTTAATGTAATGAAATGAAATGAAATGTCAATGCTTTAGCTTTACTCTTACTCCATCTCAAAAAACAAAATCATATTCATAATCATTCAGTTTTGCAACATGGATATAGTAAGCCTGTGGATCTTTACACACACAATATTAATCTATCCATCTATCTTGGAATAGAATTCAATGGGTCCTCATCTCCTCCCTGTTTCTGTTTTGATGTTTTCATTGGCATTTCTTGTTTTATTATACACTGAGAGAATCAATTTGATCTCTTCCACCACTCTTTTCTCCAGCTCATGTGCCAAACCCAAAACCAAACAAGCTTATGATACAAACACTACGACGGAAGACAGATTAAAGTCTATCGTAGATGACAGATTCATGTTTGACCCGAAGGAATGCAACGTTGCTCAAGGAAAATGGGTCTACAACCGCTCATTCAAACCCTTGTACACAGACCTTTCTTGCCCCTATCTTGATAGGCAAGTCTCTTGTGTTAAGAATGGAAAAAATGATTCCCGTTATCGTCAATGGGAGTGGCAGCTTGATGATTGCATCCTTCCCAGGTACTTCCATTCATTCCCATGCATGCATTCATTCCCAGTAATTATAACACATACTAGTGTTTTATTTTGTTAGATATGATGCAAGACTGGCCCTCGACAAGATACGAGGAAAGAGGGTGATGTTCGTGGGAGACTCTTTACAAAGAGGGCAATGGCAGTCTTTTGTTTGCCTGGTGGAGTTCCTCATACCAAAAGATCAGAAATCAATGCGACGAGGAAAAGTTCATTCTGTCTTCAAAATAAAGGATCATAACGCGACTATAGAGTTTTATTGGGCACCATTTTTAATAGAGTCGAATACAGATTTAAAAATAATAGCAGATCCAAAGCAGAGAATGCTGAGAGTGGATTCCATAGAGAAACATGCCAAGCACTGGGTAGGAGTTGATGTGCTTCTTTTCAACACCTATGTTTGGTGGATGACCGGTTTGAAGCTCAGATCCATGTAAGTAACTATTATATTAAGGCAAATTGGTTTTTAATAAACCAAACTATGACTCATTAACTGATAATAATCCAAACTAACAGTTTGACTGGTGATAATCTCAACTTTCAATTTTGTTGTTAATGACAGTTCTAGTAATATAATCAGCATATATTTAAACTCGATTCCCACTCGATTTCGCTTGTTCGATTCTCCATTACATTTAAAATCGTCGTTTTGAGCGAAAATAAGTGTAAATCTATGATGATTACTGCCAAAAGTGAAAGTTGAGATTATTAATAGCCAAACTGTTAGTTTGGATTATTATCAGCCAATGAGTTATAGTTTAGATTATTAAAAACCAATTTGCGTTGTATTAACAAACAAATTAATTTGCTTTATTTAACATTAAGTTTTGTGGGGAGACACACAGATGGGGTTCATTTGCAAACGGGGATGATGGTTATGAAGAACTAGAGGCTCCGGTTTCGTATAGAATAGCTTTGAGGACATGGGCAAACTGGATTGACTCAAACGTCGATCAAAACAAAACCCGTGTATTTTTCACCACCATGTCACCTACTCATCAAAGGAGCGCGGATTGGGACAACGAGGGAGGGATAAAATGCTACAACGAAACAGAACCGGTAAAGAAGAAGGGGCACTGGGGAAGTGGATCAGACAAGAAGATGATGAGCGTGGTGGGCAGTGTGACGGGGAGGATGAAAGTTCCAGTAACTTTGATCAACATAACACAACTGTCGGAATACAGAGTGGAAGCGCATTCGTCGATTTACACAGAACTGGGAGGGAAATTGTTGAGTGATGAGCAAAAAGCAGATCCATTCAAATTTGCAGATTGCATACATTGGTGTTTGCCAGGAGTTCCTGATACTTGGAATCAGATATTTCTTGCATATTTGTAAAAACAATTGACACCAAATCTGTTGATTGCATTGTTTTTTCAGTTTTACCTTTTTCGAAATTGAATCTCGCATAGGTTGGAATTGGATTGATATTCTTAGTGAGTGAAGGACCCAAGGATATCAAGAATTAACCGTAAATCTTCTTGTTTTACATTGTTGTTTTTTTTTCACCAAATGTTAATTAACCAGGGGGCACATGCATTCCACACCCAGTGGCGGATCCAGGATTTTTCTTCAGCCGATGCCAAAAGTGGTTTATGTTAGAACGGGTAGGTTTATCAGAAATTTTTTCTTGATCTATCAAGGACTTTTACCGGATTGGGTCACTGAATTTGGTTTGTGAAAGGTTTAAAGGGTGCTTTCACTTATGTACATCATAAAACATTAACAATTAACAAGTTAACTTTCATCATTATGAAAAAAAAAATATATCTAATACTTTCAGGTAATTAGATAATACTAACCTTCTCAATAATGTATCCGCTATTTTAAAATAATTTTTTAAGTTGTCAACTTCTAAAAAAAGCATAGGAGATGATAAAAATATTCATTGTTTTATATCATAATATTAAATAAAATAATAAAGAGATCTTATAAAGTAAAATTCTTTTATTTCATTGTAAAATAAATAAACTAATTAAAAAAAATTGCAGAGTAAAATAAAAAAAAACAATAGGCAATCAATTTACAGCTTTATATGAGTATAAGAAATTATATAAAAACAAAATTATTGTTGATTTGAATGCTCTATGTAGCATTATAGCTACATCATCTTTCTTTTTTTATTATTTTAACCTTTTAAACATATTTATTCTATTATCTTTTTCATTCTACATTATCATTCTTCTCTTTTTTTTTTAAAGACAGTTTTTTCTTAATTCCTGTTAAGAGTGGGACTTGAACCCATAACCTCTCCAAACCTAGGTGTTTCTTAGAGGATTTTCCTCTACCATTGGGACACCAACCCCAATGTCATTCTTCTTCTTCATAGTAAAAAAACCAGGTTACCGGCCGTAGTTAAAACTCAATTTCACTTGCCCTCATCTCTTCTCTGTTTTTTCTTCTCTCTTTACTCTGAAAATTGGATGGGGCCTGTTTAGAAAATGAAAGGTGTCTTTTTGTTTTTTTATCCTAATTTAAATAGAGAATAGAAGTATAACAGAAGGTTGAGTGGATGCTCAGGCTCCCCTGGTCTAGCTGTAAATCCGCCCCTGTCCACACCGGTGTTGTAACACGTGATAATGGTAACTAAACGGGAGCATTAAGTTTTACAACGTAAAAGTAACATAATGTGTTGTAACTCGCGATAATAGTGACAAAACTTGAGCGCTAAGTTTTACAATGTAAAAATAACAAAAAGAGAGGTTAATAAAAACCGGAAAAACAAAATGAAAAAAAAAAAACAAAAAAACAAAAAAAAGGTTAAAAAAAATCACCCCCAAGGTTCAAACCCGGGTAGATGAGGTGATTGTGAGGGAGCATCCAACTCACGGCGACCATCAGGCGAAGGCGGCCTTAGTTAGGGATGAGCATTTGGTACCGAGTACCGGTACCGTACCGATAGATTCGGTACCAGTACCGGTACCCATTTTTCCATAAATTCGGTACCGGTACGGGTACTGAAAAAGATGAACATTTTGTAACGAATACCAGTACCGTACCGTTACCATACCGAACCGGTACCGTAACGATAAATTCGATACCGGTACCTACTTTTCCATAAATTCGGTACCGGTACCAATCTCATCCCTAGGCTTAGTGTTATGCTCCCAACGAAAAGTCTTTAATACAAACAAAAAAATTGTCTAAACTGAGAAAAAAACAATTAAAATCAACCAAAAGGCACGTGACATGTAGCCACCGCCCAAAAGAACCATTCACGATGTTTTAATGTTTACTACCTATTGAATTATATATAGGTATAATTTGAACTTTTTAACATAATACTTGTATTGTTTATCAATTAAATATTAAAATTAAAAATTAAATAGAAAAGAATGAAAGTTTGTGAAAAGTATATATACTGATATGGAATAGAGTTCCGTTGGGAGGTTTACAAAATACGAAACTATTGTGGGTTATAAACTAGATATGGACTATTTGTTAACCGGATCCGGGTAGTTTGACCCGGTCATTAAGTTGTTGGAGAAGTTTTCTAATAGTGATTAAAAAGTTAATGACTTAATTATGTCATTGAATGATAGTCATTATGGAGTTAGAAAGTAACCTAACATTCATTATGAAGTTTTTTTTTTAAAACAAACACCAAGGATCCTCTTTGAAGATGTTATTTAAACTACCCAATCAATCTGGATCGAACCCCCAACCTAGGAGAAAACCCACAACTGGGAAAAACCCCTGGATCAACCCAAATACTTGCTCCAAGTGAGACTCGAACCGAAGACCTGCACTATAGGAAGTCTTGAGGCTACCATTGCACCAAATGACCAACGGTACATTCATTATGAAGTTAATAACTTAGTTATGTCAATGGTTACTCTCCCACTACCCCACTATGGCACTTTCTAGTTTTACATTCACGGCATCCGGTAAGGGTTGCGTGAGAGGGTGCGAGGGCGTGAAACACCATCCCCTTGTGTCGTGAAAGGGGCGTAAAGGGGAACGGGAAGTGTGGGATCTTTCACGGGAGACTCAACCAATAGGAAGCCATGCATTTGGTAATTTTAATATAACTAGAAATTTTTCCCTGCACTCCGCGTCGGGAAGCAAACCTTAACTGGTTGAGGCGATGACATTAACGTGACTAAGCACAAAAAGAATCGTAGTTAAATACATAAAAACGTATGAAATTGTGGAGAGTCGATTGTGGAGATCGAAACGGGTTTTTCAGCTTGAAACCTAAGCCCAGCAGTTACTTTTTCATGAATTTGAGCATCCAAAAGTCTTTGTAGCTTTTTGGATGCAAACTCATATTTTTCAACATGGACTTTTTGGTCTGCCAATTCAACCCTTGTAGCTTTTAACTTAACTAGAAGATATCAATCTGAGTTTCAAGATTTGTTTGTTCATGTTTTAATGATGAAATCTCTTTCTTTAAACAATTAATTTTTTCTTTGTAAATGTTTTCAACCTTTTTGAGTTCAGATTTCATTTGGTGAAACTCTTCATTTTAATCTATGAGATTCTGGTTATGTTTTTTATATCCAAGAACCTTATTAATACAAGCTTGAGTACAAAGATGTTCATATACATGAGGTGGTATCACTGTGGTGTCTGTTATAAAAGGTTGGTTGTTGGCTGGAAGATCCTCATACTGGAAGCTCCAGTCAAATTCAGCAGTTCCAACAGCTGCACAAGTTGCAATTTGAGCAGGAGGAGTGGCTTGTTGCTGTTGTTGCTGTCTTGGTTGAGCTTGGTGAGCTTGTCTTGGTTGAACAACAGCTGGGTTTGCCTTCGGTGCCTTGCATTCTCTAGCAAAATGACCAAGTTGGTTGCAGTTATAACATCTCAGTTTGCTTTTGTCCAAGCCAACTCTGGTGTTGGAGTTGTTGCTTGGGATTGGTCTTCCTGTTCTAGAGTAGAACCTTTTTGCTCTAAGAGAAAGTATGGCATAGGAGTGCTGTATGTCCATTTCTTCTAGATCATCTGGATGGAAACATTCCAGATCTTCCTTGATAAAGGACATATTGCTTGAGTTTTCAGAGACAAAGGCAGCAGAGTTTGTTTGAGGTGGGGCTTCAAGAAGAAATGGTGAGTTGTTTGATTGCGATGTTGGAGTCTAGGGATGGGTAACAATAGGAGGGTAGTAGTTGCTTGATAGGGTGCGAAAGCACACGTCTTTATTCCTTTGTTTTAATGTGTTCTAAGTAGTTTTATATTAGTTTTGAGTCAATTTTATGTACATTTGAGTCGTTGGTCTTATTTGTAGGAGCTCGGGAATATTAATGAAGAATACGTGAAGAAAACGAGCGAAGAAACGAAGCCCGGAAAAGTCCAAAGATCAAAAGACAATTTTCTGAAATTTAGGTCTCTCGCGGTACGCGAAAGACGAGTGTAATAATTCTCGCGGTACGCGGGAAACTCCAGGAATCCGCCCGACTATTTTGGTCCTCGCGGTACGCGAGGATCCAGTCAACATTCTCTCGCGGTACGCGAGAGGGCCGTTTTCCGCAAAACCCTAATTTTCTAAATTAAAAAGATTTAAACGGCCATTATGAGGGAGTCGATTCCAGCCGTCAAGTTAGAGCCTTTTGGCGATTTTGAGGAAGAAGAAGGCTAGTGGAGCAAGGAGTTGGAGTTTTGGAACCCGAATTGGTTATTCGTGATCGTTCGGTTTATGATTCTTCTTCTTTTATCTTTACTTTGTTTAATTGAACCTATGACTATGTTTATGACTTCTGTTTTGGTTGTTTTGAACATGTTTGTTGGCTAGATTTTGCATACTGCCTAGGTTTAAGATGATTGCATGTTAAAGTTATGATTTTTATCGGTTTTTGAATTCAATTGATGGTTTTATGATTTAGTAAAGATCTTTGGTTGATTATGTATGATGTTAGTATATATTTACATCTGATCTTGTGGTTGTTTGTGATTTCCTGCGTTGATTGTGGTTGTCTGCCAGTTTGATCTTCGTTTTGTGGTCATAGATCTTAGGGTTTGTGATTGTGAGTGGTTTCTAGACGTAGTAGCCATAGGAATTCATAAGTGATTACTGATTAGAAGTGAATGTGTGTCCTAATTCAATACCCGAGAGGTGAGAATTAGTCGTTTAGTCTTCGTCATTAGGAATCCGAGTATTAACAGTCTGAGAGGACGTTAGTGTTAGGTGTCTAGTGATTATAGCTATCCGAATCATAGTAGTTAGCTTGAGATTACCCCATGCATTCCTTGAGTGTATGGTAGGCGGTGAGACTGAGAGGTAATCCGTTTATTAGGGTACTTGTCATAGTTGGAAATACCTGAGAAGTGATCCAATTATCTGGTGAGTTTAATACGCATTAGGTAGCTGAGTTGGTGACATCCCGAGACCGAGAGTGATCAGGAATCCATTAGGTTATCTAGAGTTGTTTCATTAGAAACCCAGATCCATCATAGTTTCCAGAACCGATAGAAGTTATACTTTGCAAGTAAGATTCTTAACCTAGGTAGTGCCTTCCCTATTCTTGATTTCATCTTTAGTTTACTCTTGATAGCTTGAATTGTCCTTAGTTTATTGCATTCTTAGTTAATCTTTAGTGTAGTAAACCCCCCAATCAATTAATCATATTAAGTCCTAGTTAGAGTCTAATTTAGTTATTCAGTGTCTTTTGGGTTCGATATCCGGACTTCGTTAGGCTATATTGCATTGATCGGTACACTTGCCGGTTGTGTGGTCTAGTTTTAGGTCGAGTCTAGGTTTTATAAATTTAAAGCTAGAGAGTCTAGATTAGGTTTTATTTGATAGTTTTTATAGACCGTCTGGACGACATCAAGTTTTTGGCGCCGTTGCCGGGGACACTTGGCAATAGCAATATTAGCTTTGACTAGTTCTTTGTTAGATTTTTGGTTTATTTGAGTCTTTTGTTCTCTTTTGAGTCTTTGTTCTATTTTTCCTTCTTAGAGTCTTTCTGTTTATGCCCAATACTCGTTCGCAAGGATCACCATCTTTTGCATCTTTTCAAGAGCCCGAACGAGAGCTTCACGAGCGCACCCGCGACTTTCGGGAGCGTTTAGAGGAGCTGGTTAAATCTAAGGTACGTTCTACTAGCCCAGTTCCAATTTCTATCATGGGCGACGCTGATCCTCCAGCAAGGCGTACAGTACACCAGAGGGCCAGTGAGGGGGTCACGGGCGCGAGATCTTCGATCACACGCCCCACTATACCGAACACCAATTCTTGGCAGATCCCATCACATGTCATGAGTACGATCACTCATGCCACTCAATTCCATGGCCTCGAGGATGAGGATGCACCCGGACATTTGTCCCGCTTCGCGCGGATATGTGATACATTTAATATCACGGGTGTATCTAAGGACGCAATCTACTTGCGTCTCTTTCCATTCTCTCTTTCTGGGCGTGCATCTACTTGGCTCGACACTCTTCCCGACAATTCTATCACCACATGGGAGGATCTCGAAGCCAAGTTCTTCAAGAAATACTTTCCACCTTCCAGGGCCGCTCGCCTTCGGGACCAGATCCATTCGTTTCGGATGGATCCCGACGAGCCTTACCACATGGCCTGGGAGCGGTTCAACGCGATGTTGAGCCGATGTCCCCAGCACGGTCTCCCCGACTGGGCACTAGTGGAGAAGTTCTATAATGGCCTCACCTTCGAGACGCAGCAAATGTTCAACACAGCTGCAGGAGGCCATATCATGGATAGACTCGAGCCTGAGGAGTGCGAGGATATGTTCGAGAGCTTCGCTCAAGCCGAACAGCAGCACCCACGTTCTGTTAGGGATTCCATCCCTACTGCTAGGTCACACGCCTCTTCTCCTAGAGGTGTGCATCAGGTCACTCCTGATACTAGCGTGGCTGCTGCCCTCGCCTCGATGGCAAATGAGATTAAAGAGCTGAAGCTCAATGCTCTAAGGTGTCAGGTGTGCAGGGGAGGACACGACACCCGAGATTGCCCGGTAAATAATCAAGAGCATGTAAGCTATGCTGGCAACCAATACCAGAACCGAAATTACAACAATTCTAATACTTTTGGTTCGGGATGGAGATCTGGATTCACTGGTCGTCAGCAACAGTATGGAGGAGCAGAAGAAGGAGCGAGTTCTGGGAGCACTGTTGGGTCACGAAGGATTGAGGAGATGATGGAGACTCAGACACAGTTGCTTGCCCAGCTGGTGCAGAATAACAAGGATGCTCGGCTAAGACTGGATAGCCATGACACTTTGATGAAGAATCAGCAATCGGCGTTCCAGGATTTGCAACGCACGGTAGGAGACATTGCTAGGAGCATACATGATAGACAAGGAAGCCCTTCTACGGGCCCGAACGCTTCAGTGATGGCCGTGTCTATAGAGAGTGTGGAGAGTAAAGTGGTTGTAGAGGTTGACCCCCACTCTAAGGAGCATAATATTCCCTCAGTGGAGGAGGTGAACAAGATTGACTGGGAAGCTCGATTTGCTGAGATCGATGCTAGAATGCTAAAAGAGACCGAGTCGAATGCTGTTTCGACGAGGAGCATGATAGAGAAGGAGGATGAGAGCCCACCGGTAGTAGTAGAAGAAGAGCCGGTGGAGGAGGAGATAGTGGTTGAGGTGCCTACCAAGAAGGCACAGGAGAAGAAGAAGAAGGGGGTGGAGATGAAGTCCCCCGAGATTGACTTGAGTCGTATTCCTTATCCCGCACGTGTGTTGCCACATAAACACGCTAAGGAATACGGTCACTTCCTTGATATGTTCAAACAACTCAAGGTCAATCTCCCGTTTGTAGAGGTCCTCCAGCATATGCCCAAATATGCCAAGTTCTTAAAAGGCCTTCTTTCCAACAAGAAGAAACTTGAGGAGGTCTCTGGAGTCTCACTTGGTGAGCAATGCTCGGCAGTGGTGCAAAATCATTTGCCAGAAAAGTTGTCTGATTCGGGTCGGTTCACGATCCCGTGCTTGTTGGGCAACCTACCATTACACCACGCGTTGGCCGACCTAGGTGCTAGCATCAATTTGATGCCCTATTCATTGTACAAGCAGCTGGACCTAGGTGAACCACAACCAACGCGCATGAGCATTTCCTTGGCTGACCGCTCAGTCAAGTATCCACGGGGAATAGTGGAAAATCTATTAGTGAAAGTGGGCAATTTTGTTTTCCCCGTGGATTTTGTGATTCTAGATATGGAGGTGGATGACAAGGTCCCACTCATCTTAGGGCGCCCGTTCCTACGGACCGCAAAGGCGATGATTGATGTCTTTGACGGGAAGCTCACACTTCGTGTGGGGGATGAGGTCCTTACATTCAATGCTGTAGAGTCCGGGAAGGATGTTGGCGAGCACAGCCATTCCGTGTGCATGCTCGACTCTTTCATAGACCACCATTGGGACTCCGATCCGATGTTAGAAGTTGGTGAACCCGCCACGAATATAGAAGAACCATCTGAGTGGGCGTTGGAGTTAGAAAGGTTGTTAGGGGAGCCGGATGATTACGGTGATGATGAGATGCCCGATGATGTACTGAACATAATGGCTGAATTTGAAGATGTCATGGGCAAAACCCCAAGTGTGGGGAAGTTAGTAGATATCGTGGAGGATCCCTATGATGATCCTGGTGAGAGTGAAGAAGCCATACCGCTGAAAATATCTATTCCTGAACCTTCACATGTCCTCACCCTTGTTTGTGCTGAGGGGAGAATTGAAAAACCGACCCCAAATTCTAATCCCCCTAGATCTAGGCCACCACGTAAGAGAACCCGCGAGTCGAGAGAGGTAGAGTTGAAGATGGAGCAAACCCCAAGTGTGGGGATATGTAAAGATGACAGTACACTCGGTTATTTGAACAATGTTATCTTCGGTCCGGGTAGGTTTAAGTTGTGGTGGAAGGACTGGATTGCTACATGTGATATGAGTTTAATGTTTGAGAGTAGTAGTTGTTTGCTAGAGGTATGGAGGACCCGGAGGCCGCGCAGGATGAAGGCGGTACCGGTTAGGATCAAGGAGAAGCCCCCTGATAGGCTTGCTTGAGTCATGGGCAAGTGCCCGGGATGTAGAGTTTGTATGATTTCATTGGGTTGAGTCCTGATAGGGTGCGAAAGCACACGTCTTTATTCCTTTGTTTTAATGTGTTCTAAGTAGTTTTATATTAGTTTTGAGTCAATTTTATGTACATTTGAGTCGTTGGTCTTATTTGTAGGAGCCCGGGAATATTAATGAAGAATACGTGAAGAAAACGAGCGAAGAAACGAAGCCCGGAAAAGTCCAAAGATCAAAAGACAATTTTCTGAAATTTAGGTCTCTCGCGGTACGCGAGAGACGAGTGTAATAATTCTCGCGGTACGCGGGAAACTCCAGGAATCCGCCCGACTATTTTGGTCCTCGCGGTACGCGAGGATCCAGTAAACATTCTCTCGCGGTACGCGAGAGGGCCGTTTTCCGCAAAACCCTAATTTTCTAAATTAAAAAGATTTAAACGGCCATTAGGAGTGAGTTCGGATTCTAAGCCGTTCCAGGGAAGAAAAGAGGCGATTTTGGGAGTTTGGAAGTCAATTGAAGCTGAAGATTGAAGCTTTTGGATTCCGGGTTTGTGTAGTTGCATTCTAGGGTTTAAAGATTCAAACTTTATCTTTAATTTTATGTTTTGAACCTATGGATCTTGCTATTTACTTCTGTGTAGATGTTCTTAGTATGATTCTAGGCTAGATCCTTGATCTACCTAGGTCAATATGATGATTATGTGTTAAAGTTTCGATTTTTATTCGGTTTTTGGATTTGAATGTTGGTTTTATGATTTAGTAAAGGTTTGAGTTTGTTTATGTGTGATGTTAGTGCATGTTTAATTCTGATTATGTGGTTGATTATGCTTTTCTGCGTTGATTGTGGTTGTCTGCCAGTTTGATCTTCGTTTCTGGTTCATAGACTTTAGGGTTTGTGAGTTAGAGTGGTGTCTAGACGTAGTAGCCATAGAAAACCTAGTTAATTACTGATTAGAAGTGAATGTGTGTCCTAGTTCAATACCCGAGAAGTGAGAATTAGTCGTTTAGTCTTCATCATTAGGAATCCGAGTGTCAGCTGTCTGAGAGGAAGTTGGTATTAGGTGTCTAGTGATAGTTGCTATCCGAATCATAGTATCCATTCTAGAACTACCCCTTGCATTCCTTGAGTGTATGGTAAGCGGTGAGACTGAGAGGTAATCCGTTTATTAGGGTACTTGTCATAGTAGGAAATACCCGAGAGGTGATCCGATCATCTGGTGAGTTAATATCCTTAGGTTGTCTTCTGGTCACATCCCGAGACCGAGAGTGATCGGGAATCCACTAGATATCTTTTAGGTGTTATATCTTTAGAAACCCAGATCCAACCTAGTTCCAAAACCGATAGAAGTTGAGCTTTACACATAGGATTCCGACCTAGGTAGTGACTTCTCCATTCTTGATTTCATCTTTAGTTTACTCTTGATAGCTTGAATTGTCCTTAGTTTATTGCATTCTTAGTTAATCTTTAGTGTAGTAAACCCCCCAATCAATTAATCATATTAAGTCCTAGTTAGAGTCTAATTTAGTTATTCAGTGTCTTTTGGGTTCGATATCCGGACTTCGTTAGGCTATATTGCATTGATCGGTACACTTGCCGGTTGTGTGGTCTAGTTTTAGGTCGAGTCTAGGTTTTATAAATTTAAAGCTAGAGAGTCTAGATTAGGTTTTATTTGATAGTTTTTATAGACCGTCTGGACGACATCAAGTTTTTGGCGCCGTTGCCGGGGACACTTGGCAATAGCAATATTAGCTTTGACTAGTTCTTTGTTAGATTTTTGGTTTATTTGAGTCTTTTGTTTTCTTTTGAGTCTTGTGTGCTACTTGTGAGTCTTTATTCTGTTTCCTTCTTAGAGTCTTTCTGTTTATGCCCAATACTCGTTCGCAAGGATCATCATCTTTCGCAGCTTTTCAAGAGCCCGAACGAGAGCTTCACGAGCGCACCCGCGACTTTCGGGAGCGTTTAGAGGAGCTGGTTAAACCAAAGGTACGTCCTACTAGCCCAGTTCCATTTCCTACTATGGGTGACGCTAACCCACCGGCTAGACGTACGGTGCACCAGAGGGCCAGTGAGGGGGTCACGGGCGCGAGATCTTCGATCACACGCCCCACTATACCGAACACCAATTCTTGGCAGATCCCATCACATGTCATGAGTACGATCACTCTTGCCACTCAATTCCATGGCCTCGAGGATGAGGATGCACCCGGACATTTGTCCCGCTTCGCGCGGATATGTGATACATTTAATATCACGGGTGTATCTAAGGACGCAATCTACTTGCGTCTCTTTCCATTCTCTCTTTCTGGGCGTGCATCTACTTGGCTCGACACTCTTCCCGACAATTCTATCACCACATGGGAGGATCTCGAAGCCAAGTTCTTCAAGAAATACTTTCCACCTTCCAGGGCCGCTCGCCTTCGGGACCAGATCCATTCGTTTCGGATGGATCCCGACGAGCCTTACCACATGGCCTGGGAGCGGTTCAACGCGCTGTTGAGCCGATGTCCCCAGCACGGTCTCCCTGACTGGGCACTAGTGGAGAAGTTCTATAATGGCCTCACCTTCGAGACGCAGCAAATGTTCAACACAGCTGCAGGAGGCCATATCATGGATAGACTCGAGCCTGAGGAGTGCGAGGATATGTTCGAGAGCTTCGCTCAAGCCGAACAGCAGCACCCACGTTCTGTTAGGGATTCCATCCCTACTGCTAGGTCACACACCTCTTCTCCTAGAGGTGTGCATCAGGTCACTCCTGATACTAGCGTGGCTGCTGCCCTCGCCTCGATGGCGAATGAGATAAAGGAGCTCAAGCTCAGTGCTTTGAGGTGTCAGGTGTGCAGGGGAGGACACGACACCCGAGATTGCCCGGTAAATAATCAAGAGCATGTGAGCTATGCTGGCAACCAATACCAGAACCGAAATTACAACAATTCTAATACTTTTGGTTCGGGATGGAGATCTGGATTCACTGGTCGTCAGCAACAGTATGGAGGAGCAGAAGAAGGAGCGAGTTCTGGGAGCACTGTTGGGTCACGAAGGATTGAGGAGATGATGGAGACTCAGACACAGTTGCTTGCCCAGCTGGTGCAGAATAACAAGGATGCTCGGCTAAGACTGGATAGCCATGACACTTTGATGAAGAATCAGCAATCGGCGTTCCAGGATTTGCAACGCACGGTAGGAGACATTGCTAGGAGCATACATGATAGACAAGGAAGCCCTTCTACAGGCCCGAACGCTTCAGTGATGGCCGTGTCTATAGAGAGTGTGGAGAGTAAAGTGGTTGAAGAGGTTGACCCCCACTCTAAGGAGCATAATATTCCCTCAGTGGAGGAGGTGAACAAGATTGACTGGGAAGCTCGATTTGCTGAGATCGATGCTAGGATGCTAAAAGAGACCGAGTCGAATGCTGTTTCGACAAGGAGCATGGGAGAGAAGGAAGATGAGAGCCCACCGGTAGTAGAAGAAGAAGAGCCGGTGGAGGAGGAGATAGTGGTTGAGGTGCCTACCAAGAAGGCACAGGAGAAGAAGAAGGGGGTGGAGATGAAGTCCCCCGAGATTGACTTGAGTCGTATTCCTTATCCCGCACGTGTGTTGCCACATAAACACGCTAAGGAATACGGTCACTTCCTTGATATGTTCAAACAACTCAAGGTCAATCTACCGTTTGTAGAGGTCCTCCAGCATATGCCCAAATATGCCAAGTTCTTAAAAGGCCTTCTTTCCAACAAGAAGAAACTTGAGGAGGTCTCTGGAGTCTCACTTGGTGAGCAATGCTCGGCAGTGGTGCAAAATCATTTGCCAGAAAAGTTGTCTGATTCGGGTCGGTTCACGATCCCGTGCTTGTTGGGCAACCTACCATTACACCACGCGTTGGCCGACCTAGGTGCTAGCATCAATTTGATGCCCTATTCATTGTACAAGCAGCTGGACCTAGGTGAACCACAACCAACGCGCATGAGCATTTCCTTGGCTGACCGCTCAGTCAAGTATCCACGGGGAATAGTGGAAAATCTATTAGTGAAAGTGGGCAATTTTGTTTTCCCCGTGGATTTTGTGATTCTAGATATGGAGGTGGATGACAAGGTCCCACTCATCTTAGGGCGCCCGTTCCTACGGACCGCAAAGGCGATGATTGATGTCTTTGACGGGAAGCTCACACTTCGTGTGGGGGATGAGGTCCTTACATTCAATGCTGTAGAGTCCGGGAAGGATGTTGGCGAGCACAGCCATTCCGTGTGCATGCTCGACTCTTTCATAGACCACCATTGGGACTCCGATCCGATGTTAGAAGTTGGTGAACCCGCCCCGAATATAGAAGAACCATCTGAGTGGGCGTTGGAGTTAGAAAGGTTGTTAGGGGAGCCGGATGATTACGGTGATGATGAGATGCCCGATGATGTACTGAACATAATGGCTGAATTTGAAGATGTCATGGGCAAAACCCCAAGTGTGGGGAAGTTAGTAGATATCGTGGAGGATCCCTATGATGATCCTGGTGAGAGTGAAGAAGCCATACCGCTGAAAATATCTATTCCTGAACCTTCACATGTCCTCACCCTTGTTTGTGCTGAGGGGAGAGTTGAAAAACCGACCCCAAATTCTAATCCCCCTAGATCTAGGCCACCACGTAAGAGAACCCGCGAGTCGAGAGAGGTAGAGTTGAAGATGGAGCAAACCCCAAGTGTGGGGATATGTAAAGATGACAGTACACTCGGTTATTTGAACAATGTTATCTTCGGTCCGGGTAGGTTTAAGTTGTGGTGGAAGGACTGGATTGCTACATGTGATATGAGTTTAATGTTTGAGAGTAGTAGTTGTTTGCTAGAGGTATGGAGGACCCGGAGGCCGCGCATGATGAAGGCGGTACCGGTTAGGATCAAGGAGAAGCCCCCTGATAGGCTTGCTTGAGTCATGGGCAAGTGCCCGGGATGTAGAGTTTGTATGATTTCATTGGGTTGAGTCCGTGTCTTTTTCTTTGTTTTTCGGTTTGTGTTTTGTTTTTGTCAAGTTTTGCAGGAATCCATGCTTGATTCGGTAAGGAAAATCGTCGGGAATGAAGCCCCAGGTATGGTTACATGTGTTTTTATGCTTGGGACAAGGTTTTAAGGAAGTTGGGTGAAAATTTTTTCTTAAATGGCAAAATTTTTTCTAAGTACAAAAATTGGAAAAACTTAAAAACTTTCTGTTAACGACACCCTCCCGCGGTACGCGAAGAACTAGAGGAAGATCTCTCGCGGTACGCGAGAGACAAAAGTCTCGGCCGGCCTAACTTTTTGGCCTTCGCGGTACGCGAAGAATATCCCCTTCGACTTACGCGGTACGCGAGAGACTGCTGGTGTCACCCTATTTCCTTTGTTTCCCATGGTTTCCCGTACCCGTTTCTGTCCCCGTTTTCACTCACCACCACTATTCATCACCTACCTTCGTACCACCACTACCATGAAGCATCACCTTTAACCACCATCATCCATCACATTAATTCACCCACCTACCACCATCCGACCACCGTGACCATGGGAAACTAGAAACCGTTTATGACCGATGTTCGAACTTGCTGTGGTATTCATGTCTTTGTGTTTGCCACATGTCGAGTATGTTTTCTCTGCATCTATCTATCTTGAGTCTTTTAGTTTTCTTGAGTCTGTCTAGTCTCTATATTTTATTTGAGTCAGTTTAATGCTGTGGGTTTGTATGAGGTTTATTTTGCAGGTTTTATCATTCTGTCCGTACTCAATCTCCATTCGGGCGGGTTTGATGATTACCATTACTATCTTGTAAAGGCAACCCAACAGCTGATGTGTAACCGCGACCGAAATGCTATACGGTGCACACAAGGAAGAACGAAGCTGCATACTAGATTGCATCTACATTACCAGCTAAGTCGCTTCCTGTTCTGATTTGTTTTTTTTATTTTTGCATTTTTTTTTAGTTGTGTTTTGCTTCACATTGAGGACAATGTGTCTTTCAAGTGTGGGGATGTGAGTGTCTAGTTTGTTTAGTTTGTGTCTTTAAAAAATTCAAAAATACAACAAAAAAAAAAAAAAATTGAAAAATTTGAAAAATGTTCTTGAAAATAATTGCATATATTTGGAAAATGATAGTAGAACTGGATCTATTTATGAGTTTAAAAGATTAAATAATTGAAAACGTGTCTAATTAGTGATGTTTTGGTAGACCCAGCTAACTAGTAGAGCTTAAATATCCTGTTTGTGTTATTTAGGATTAATCACGGAATAAAATTATGATATCTTGTGGGTATTCATCTTAGAGTAATGGTAATACTGAAACTGTCAATATAGGGTGATAGGTACCACGATTAAGTTAAAATTTAAAGGTTTTTGAAATTTTTTATGGCACACCATTCTCTTTTTATGAGAATAAATCCGAGTTTCGGTGGCGCCCGCATTCCATAATCCATGTTATTCCATAATTTATGAGCTATACTGAGTTTTGCTTATGTGTTTCCCTCTGGGATAGCGACTTGGAGGATACACCCCTAAGTAAGATTTGTGTGCTTCATTGATAGAATGTAGTCTATGTGTTACCCTCCGGGATAGTGACTTGGTTGAAACGCCTCTAGACGAAAGTTCTTTTGCTTATTATGCTCATTATCATCCATTCATTCATGATTTCATCTGATTTCTAAAAACCTGTAAATAGTAGTTTAACGTGGTAGGGTAAATCTATATGGTTTAATCCGTGCCTAAACATGACCTTGAGACGGGATTAGGTAGAGCTGTAACTTCTAAGTGTGAGTCACATAGATTGATTGATATGTTGTATAAAATGGATTTAGAACACGTAACGGGGGCTTGAAAGTTAGTGCTTGGGTTTAATCGGACAGAAATACTAATTGTTGCTTTTTAACACGTGAGTATGTTTTGAAAATTGAAATTTATGTTTGTTGAGTTAGATGCCAGTTATGATTCCATTTGCAGATTTTTCGAGGACGAAAAAAGGTTAAGTGTGGGGATATTTGATAGGGTGCGAAAGCACACGTCTTTATTCCTTTGTTTTAATGTGTTCTAAGTAGTTTTATATTAGTTTTGAGTCAATTTTATGTACATTTGAGTCGTTGGTCTTATTTGTAGGAGCCCGGGAATATTAATGAAGAATACGTGAAGAAAACGAGCGAAGAAACGAAGCCCGGAAAAGTCCAAAGATCAAAAGACAATTTTCTGAAATTTAGGTCTCTCGCGGTACGCGAGAGACGAGTGTAATAATTCTCGCGGTACGCGGGAAACTCCAGGAATCCGCCCGACTATTTTGGTCCTCGCGGTACGCGAGGATCCAGTAAACATTCTCTCGCGGTACGCGAGAGGGCCGTTTTCCGCAAAACCCTAATTTTCTAAATTAAAAAGATTTAAACGGCCATTAGGAGTGAGTTCGGATTCTAAGCCGTTCCAGGGAAGAAAAGAGGCGATTTTGGGAGTTTGGAAGTCAATTGAAGCTGAAGATTGAAGCTTTTGGATTCCGGGTTTGTGTAGTTGCATTCTAGGGTTTAAAGATTCAAACTTTATCTTTAATTATATGTTTTGAACCTATGGATCTTGCTATTTACTTCTGTGTAGATGTTCTTAGTATGATTCTAGGCTAGATCCTTGATCTACCTAGGTCAATATGATGATTATGTGTTAAAGTTTCGATTTTTATTCGGTTTTTGGATTTGAATGTTGGTTTTATGATTTAGTAAAGGTTTGAGTTTGTTTATGTGTGATGTTAGTGCATGTTTAATTCTGATTATGTGGTTGATTATGCTTTTCTGCGTTGATTGTGGTTGTCTGCCAGTTTGATCTTCGTTTCTGGTTCATAGACTTTAGGGTTTGTGAGTTAGAGTGGTGTCTAGACGTAGTAGCCATAGAAAACCTAGTTAATTACTGATTAGAAGTGAATGTGTGTCCTAGTTCAATACCCGAGAAGTGAGAATTAGTCGTTTAGTCTTCATCATTAGGAATCCGAGTGTCAGCTGTCTGAGAGGAAGTTGATATTAGGTGTCTAGTGATAGTTGCTATCCGAATCATAGTATCCATTCTAGAACTACCCCTTGCATTCCTTGAGTGTATGGTAAGCGGTGAGACTGAGAGGTAATCCGTTTATTAGGGTACTTGTCATAGTAGGAAATACCCGAGAGGTGATCCGATCATCTGGTGAGTTAATATCCTTAGGTTGTCTTCTGGTCACATCCCGAGACCGAGAGTGATCGGGAATCCACTAGATATCTTTTAGGTGTTATATCTTTAGAAACCCAGATCCAACCTAGTTCCAAAACCGATAGAAGTTGAGCTTTACACATAGGATTCCGACCTAGGTAGTGACTTCTCCATTCTTGATTTCATCTTTAGTTTACTCTTGATAGCTTGAATTGTCCTTAGTTTATTGCATTCTTAGTTAATCTTTAGTGTAGTAAACCCCCCAATCAATTAATCATATTAAGTCCTAGTTAGAGTCTAATTTAGTTATTCAGTGTCTTTTGGGTTCGATATCCGGACTTCGTTAGGCTATATTGCATTGATCGGTACACTTGCCGGTTGTGTGGTCTAGTTTTAGGTCGAGTCTAGGTTTTATAAATTTAAAGCTAGAGAGTCTAGATTAGGTTTTATTTGATAGTTTTTATAGACCGTCTGGACGACATCAAGTCCGTGTCTTTTTCTTTGTTTTTCGGTTTGTGTTTTGTTTTTGTCAAGTTTTGCAGGAATCCATGCTTGATTCGGTAAGGAAAATCGTCGGGAATGAAGCCCCAGGTATGGTTACATGTGTTTTTATGCTTGGGACAAGGTTTTAAGGAAGTGGGTGAAAATTTTTTCTTAAATGGCAAAAAAATTTTCTAAGTACAAAATTGAAAAAAAAACTTCAAAACTTTCTGTTAACGACACCCTCCCGCGGTACGCGAAGAACGAGAGGAAGATCTCTCGCGGTACGCGAGAGACAAAAGTCTCGGCCGGCCTAACTTTTTGGCCTTCGCGGTACGCGAAGAATATCCCCTTCGACTTACGCGGTACGCGAGAGACTGCTGGTGTCACCCTATTTCCTTTGTTTCCCATGGTTTCCCGTACCCGTTTCTGTCCCCGTTTTCACTCACCACCACTATTCATCACCTACCTTCGTACCACCACTACCATGAAGCATCACCTTTAACCACCATCATCCATCACATTAATTCACCCACCTACCACCATCCGACCACCGTGACCATGGGAAACTAGAAACCGTTTATGACCGATGTTCGAACTTGCTGTGGTATTCATGTCTTTGTGTTTGCCACATGTCGAGTATGTTTTCTCTGCATCTATCTATCTTGAGTCTTTTAGTTTTCTTGAGTCTGTCTAGTCTCTATATTTTATTTGAGTCAGTTTAATGCTGTGGGTTTGTATGAGGTTTATTTTGCAGGTTTTATCATTCTGTCCGTACTCAATCTCCATTCGGGCGGGTTTGATGATTACCATTACTATCTTGTAAAGGCAACCCAACAGCTGATGTGTAACCGCGACCGAAATGCTATACGGTGCACACAAGGAAGAACGAAGCTGCATACTAGATTGCATCTACATTACCAGCTAAGTCGCTTCCTGTTCTGTTTTGTTTTTTTTTATTTTTGCATTTTTTTTTAGTTGTGTTTTGCTTCACATTGAGGACAATGTGTCTTTCAAGTGTGGGGATGTGAGTGTCTAGTTTGTTTAGTTTGTGTCTTTAAAAATTCAAAAATACAAAAAAAAAAAAAAAAAAAACTGAAAAATCTGAAAAATGTTCTTGAAAATAATTGCATATATTTGGAAAATGATAGTAGAACTGGATCTATTTATGAGTTTAAAAGATTAAATAATTGAAAACGTGTCTAATTAGTGATGTTTTGGTAGACCCAGCTAACTAGTAGAGCTTAAATATCCTGTTTGTGTTATTTAGGATTAATCACGGAATAAAATCATGATATCTTGTGGGTATTCATCTTAGAGTAATGGTAATACTGAAACTGTCAATATAGGGTGATAGGTACCACGATTAAGTTAAAATTTAAAGGTTTTTGAAATTTTTTATGGCACACCATTCTCTTTTTATGAGAATAAATCCGAGTTTCGGTGGCGCCCGCATTCCATAATCCATGTTATTCCATAATTTATGAGCTATACTGAGTTTTGCTTATGTGTTACCCTTTGGGATAGCGACTTGGAGGATACACCCCTAAGTAAGATTTATGTGCTTCATTGATAGAATGTAGTCTATGTGTTACCCTCCGGGATAGTGACTTGGTTGAAACACCTCTAGACGAAAGTTCTTTTGCTTATTATGCTCATTATCATCCATTCATTCATGATTTCATCTGATTTCTAAAAACCTGTAAATAGTAGTTTAACGTGGTAGGGTAAATCTATATGGTTTAATCCGTGCCTAAACATGACCTTGAGACGGGATTAGGTAGAGCTGTAACTTCTAAGTGTGAGTCACATAGATTGATTGATATGTTGTATAAAATGGATTTAGAACACGTAACGGGGGCTTGAAAGTTAGTGCTTGGGTTTAATCGGACAGAAATACTAATTGTTGCTTTTTAACACGTGAGTATGTTTTGAAAATTGAAATTTATGTTTGTTGAGTTAGATGCCAGTTATGATTCCATTTGCAGATTTTTCGAGGACGAAAAAAGGTTAAGTGTGGGGATATTTGATAGGGTGCGAAAGCACACGTCTTTATTCCTTTGTTTTAATGTGTTCTAAGTAGTTTTATATTAGTTTTGAGTCAATTTTATGTACATTTGAGTCGTTGGTCTTATTTGTAGGAGCTCGGGAATATTAATGAAGAATACGTGAAGAAAACGAGCGAAGAAACGAAGCCCGGAAAAGTCCAAAGATCAAAAGACAATTTTCTGAAATTTAGGTCTCTCGCGGTACGCGAAAGACGAGTGTAATAATTCTCGCGGTACGCGGGAAACTCCAGGAATCCGCCCGACTATTTTGGTCCTCGCGGTACGCGAGGATCCAGTCAACATTCTCTCGCGGTACGCGAGAGGGCCGTTTTCCGCAAAACCCTAATTTTCTAAATTAAAAAGATTTAAACGGCCATTATGAGGGAGTCGATTCCAGCCGTCAAGTTAGAGCCTTTTGGCGATTTTGAGGAAGAAGAAGGCTAGTGGAGCAAGGAGTTGGAGTTTTGGAACCCGAATTGGTTATTCGTGATCGTTCGGTTTATGATTCTTCTTCTTTTATCTTTACTTTGTTTAATTGAACCTATGACTATGTTTATGACTTCTGTTTTGGTTGTTTTGAACATGTTTGTTGGCTAGATTTTGCATACTGCCTAGGTTTAAGATGATTGCATGTTAAAGTTATGATTTTTATCGGTTTTTGAATTCAATTGATGGTTTTATGATTTAGTAAAGATCTTTGGTTGATTATGTATGATGTTAGTATATATTTACATCTGATCTTGTGGTTGTTTGTGATTTCCTGCGTTGATTGTGGTTGTCTGCCAGTTTGATCTTCGTTTTGTGGTCATAGATCTTAGGGTTTGTGATTGTGAGTGGTTTCTAGACGTAGTAGCCATAGGAATTCATAAGTGATTACTGATTAGAAGTGAATGTGTGTCCTAATTCAATACCCGAGAGGTGAGAATTAGTCGTTTAGTCTTCGTCATTAGGAATCCGAGTATTAACAGTCTGAGAGGACGTTAGTGTTAGGTGTCTAGTGATTATAGCTATCCGAATCATAGTAGTTAGCTTGAGATTACCCCATGCATTCCTTGAGTGTATGGTAGGCGGTGAGACTGAGAGGTAATCCGTTTATTAGGGTACTTGTCATAGTTGGAAATACCTGAGAAGTGATCCAATTATCTGGTGAGTTTAATACGCATTAGGTAGCTGAGTTGGTGACATCCCGAGACCGAGAGTGATCAGGAATCCATTAGGTTATCTAGAGTTGTTTCATTAGAAACCCAGATCCATCATAGTTTCCAGAACCGATAGAAGTTATACTTTGCAAGTAAGATTCTTAACCTAGGTAGTGCCTTCCCTATTCTTGATTTCATCTTTAGTTTACTCTTGATAGCTTGAATTGTCCTTAGTTTATTGCATTCTTAGTTAATCTTTAGTGTAGTAAACCCCCCAATCAATTAATCATATTAAGTCCTAGTTAGAGTCTAATTTAGTTATTCAGTGTCTTTTGGGTTCGATATCCGGACTTCGTTAGGCTATATTGCATTGATCGGTACACTTGCCGGTTGTGTGGTCTAGTTTTAGGTCGAGTCTAGGTTTTATAAATTTAAAGCTAGAGAGTCTAGATTAGGTTTTATTTGATAGTTTTTATAGACCGTCTGGACGACATCATTGCTTGAACTAGGAACTGAGTGGTCAGAGTGAAGTGGGAAGTGGTGGTGGATGATGAGGCTGTTGAGTAACTTGAGCTTCTCTCTTTGGCTTGAGTCATTTCTAATTCATAAGTCTTCAGCATGCCAAACAACTCAGTCATCTGTAGAGTCTTTAAATTTTCAGTTCTTCTGATTGACACTGTGTAAAGTGTCCAACAGCTTAGTAGAGACCTGATAAACTTCTTGAGAATGTCTTCATTCGCCAGCTTCACTTTTGAGCACTGTAGCTCTCCTACAAGGTAGGTGTACCTGCTGTACAACACGGTAAGAGACTCACCTTCATTCCAGACAAAGTTTTCATATTGTTGCTTCAGAATGTCTCTTCTATTTTCTTTCACCTCTTCTGACCCAGCAAACATCTTCTCAAGAGCCTCCCATAGCTCCTTAGCAGTCTTATATTCTCTGAAGTTATGGAAAACTTCACTTGGAAAGTACATATGAATGGCTCCCAAGGCTTTGAAGTCTACCTCCATCTTCTTGATATCTTCATCGGAATACTTTGAGGGTTCTTTGGGGACTGATGGACCTCCGGAATCAGCAGAGGCCACCATGGGTACATATGGTCCATCTTTAATGGATCTCCACATCCCATACTCTTGATAGCAGATGAAACTTTCCATCATGTTCTTCCACATATCATAGTTTTCTCCAGACACCAGTCTTGGTGGTCTATTGATGCTTCCAGTATCATCAAAACCATTATTTTGTGCCATTTTTGGATTTGTGATATATGGTGTTTTAAAAAAGAGATAACAGTAAATAGAACCAGAGAGTGATTAAATAAGTGTGAGTTTGTTTAATCTGTGAGCCAAAGATCTGATACCACTTGTAGGATCAGTGATTACAAGATGGTTCTATTTTAGTTGAGATTGGCGGAAACAATCACAACTATGCAATGTAAATAGATAAACAAAGAGAATACTGATAAATGCTACTTGTATTGATCTTCAATGTTTACAACATTACAGAGAAAACTCTCAGGAAGCACACTTGTACAAATGTAAGATACAATACATATAAAGGAACTTAGAATCAAGACAGACCGTTGATTCTAAGGATCAGATCAAACACTGACCGTTGATCTTGGACAGTTACAAGCTATACTACTATTGGTAGACAACTAAAAGACAAATTGCAGCAAACAGTTGTATTCAGGTCAAAAGTCTTCTTAGGAATATTTGCAGGAGAATTTAGAAGTGGTTTGTCTTTAATCATCTGCACCAATAACATTCCTTCTGCTGATAGATGTGTCAGTGTTGTAGCAGAGGTGTCAGTAGCAAAGTCAAAGCTGATGATGATTTGCCTATCAGCAGCATCAAGTGTTTGATGCTGCAGAGAAGCCTATCAGCAGCAACTCTGATCTTCAGCAGATAAGGCTATCCGCAGCATAGTTGTTCATCAACAGGAGAATAACTATCCGTAGTAACTAACCTTATCCGCAGTAGCTTGTTGGTCAGTAGCAAAATTATGGAGTCCGCAGCAGTTGTACTTAGAGAATTTTGTAGCCATCAGTCTTTATATCTACACGTGTCATTCATCTATTTTATAACACAACGTCTATTTATATTTATGTAAACTTACTCACACATACATAAAAATAAATAAATAATATGTGATGAAAGGTTGAAACTTTGAATTGATATAAGTTAAAAATATTAATTAATGTGACATAATGAGTTTGAACAAGGACGAGATTTAAATGTTGTGTTATTATAAATGAATAAATAAATAAAAATATATGCCGAAAATTTCTGGGATTACAGTTAACATAAATACTTTTCCTCCTGGTGGCTTTGGAAGCTTGCTAACTATATCCATTCCCCACTTCATGAATGGCCAAGAAGAAATAACTGGATATAAGGGTTCTGCTGGTTGGTGAACTATGTTGCTATGTCTTTGGCACGTGTCACATTTATGGGAATAATCCATTGCGTTTTTCTCATTGTTGGCTAATAGTGTCCAGTTCTCAGAATCTTTGAGAACAATGCTCAGCCCCCAGTGTGATTTCAGCAATCGCCTTCGTGTATATCTTTGAGGACTTCAAGTGCTTCAGGGTCTTCCAAACATTTCAGAAAAGGACCTGCAATAGATTTTCTATACAAAAAACCATGTAATATTATAAAACGAGATATTCTCATGCGAAAAGCCCTGTGATTCTTTTCGTCATTTGGGATTTCACCATCCTGCAAATATTTTTTAATAGGTGCGATCCAGGATCCTTGGCTTGATTCAAGATCCTGAATGTCTTCTTCTGTATTGCATACTTCGTTTTTCTTTTCGATTGCGGGACTCAAGATATGTATGATCGATATTGTGGTTCCTTCCGGAATCTTGAGGGCTGAGGCAAGATTTGCTAAGGCATTAGCTTCAGCGTTGTCGTCTCTCAGTACCTGTGTTATACTAAAGATTTCGAACTTCATAGATAATTGTTTAACTATCTCAAGGTATTTGATTAATCTTTCACCCTTTGCTGCATATGAGCCATTGAAATGGTTAGTAATCAATAGTGAATCCACATATACCTGAAGATACATGATCTTCATATCACAAGCAAGTTGTAATCTTGCTATCAGCGCCTCGTACTCTGCCACGTTGTTGGTTTCCTGGAACTCACAACTTATTGACTAGGGTAGTATGTCCCCTTGTGGATATTTTAGTATGATTCCTAGACCTGTTCCTCTTACATTTGATGCTCCGTTAGTGAATAAAATCCACTTACCCTTAGATTCTTCTAGTTGTTAAACTTCAAGATCAGCTTCATGCTGTATATCACTACTGAAATCAGCCACAAAGTCCGCAAGTGCCTGAGACTTTTGTTTTGGGAAAAAATTAACAAGACTAATTTTGTAACCAAACTTAGTTTGTGAGGTAGTGCGCTTGTAAAATCAATGTAAATACGTAAAAAATGACACGGTTGTTTAGATGAAAGCCCTTGATCTTTAGAGATCACCGGCATAAAATCTCGGGAGTGACAATCGTCCCCTTCCTCGTTTCTTCAATAAATAGTAAAAAGATTACAAATACTTCAATAAATAGTAAAAAGATTACAAATACGAGTAGTAAATGATCGATATCTAAATGTTACAGAAGTGAATACGAGTGTATGGTGTTGTGATAGTTCGTAAACTGTGTGATATTGTGCCTAATCGATCAAGTTGCTGAAGTAAATACAAGGATAAAGCTAACTAACTATCCGAGAATCCCGGGATAGACTAATTCTTCAAATATATCCGGTGCAAGTCATTCCACGCGTCTTTAACACGTTCTCCTTGACTTCAGGAGCGATTCTTCAGGGGTGGATTTGACTTCACGTGTTTTACCTGTGTATTGGTAAAAATATACGAAAGATATAACGGTTAAATACTGAGGATACCGGAACCTATCAGGATACCGAAGTACGTTGAAGATTCAGGATCCTGAGCTGTAAAATGACTCGCAACAATTGTCCCCAAATTTAACAGCTGTGAATCTTATCGACATCTTTAAATTTTCAAAATTCAAATAGTAAATGATGATAAGATTGCGATAAGAATTTCACGACTACCCATGCGATTGAACCATTGGGGCTTGTAGGATAAAACTATCATTACGCCTTCTCTCTCATATTTATCTTCTTCAAGCCGGAACAGGTAAATTATTTCCTGAAACTTTTTACTTTCTTTCTTCTATTCTTCCGTCGCCATGGGTAAGAAAATGACCGGATCGGCTTCCTCCATAATCGTTGAAACTATAGAGTATTTAACTGACAAGGGGATCCTCGATCACTCTAATCTTGAGCTATGTTCTTTCACCGATTCGGAGATAAAAATTTTGAAGTCAAACAATACTTTTCCTCAAAAAACTATTTTCAGGCCTTTCGATTCTCGAACAAAAGCGGACTTGATTTCTAAAACCTGGGTTTGTTTTCACAGCTATCCTTTTTCTTTGGGTTTGTTGGATCCTTTTCCACCACTCATCACCGAGTTTTTTAAGCTTACCGGTCTCTGTTATTCCCAAATCATGCCGATGGTTTGGAGAATTCTGGCCACTCTTGAAAGGTTGAATCGTTCTCATTCCCTCACCATTGGCGTCCCTGAGCTAGCCTCTGCTTATAATTTGAGAACCCATGGTTCTTCTCGTTTCGTTCTTCAACTCAAGTCTGGGCGAACTCATTTAATTCCGAGAGCCACACAAAACGATCTCGAATGGAAAGGAAAATTTTTCTTTGTCAGGAGAGATTCAATTCCCGGTGGGAAGAGTTTGCCGCTTGAGTGGGTTAAGAAGGGTAGGAATTAGCTAGGATTCCTGCAATTTATACTATATTTTACCTGTTGCTGATAATTTTTTGTTTTATCTTTGTGCAGCTCCAAAGTTTGACGAATTGGTACCTGCAAGAAGTGATACAGACAAAAGGGTCGAAGCATTATTGGAAATACCTGTGGGGGAGAGATCTTTTCGCCTCGAGTCTACTGTTAGTCAAGTAAGCTTTGAGAACCAGTTTTCTGAATCTGAGATGTATTCAGGTAAAGAATAGTCAGTACTTTCGTTTATATTTGTCATGATTCTAAATTGTTTTATTTCTGTGTAGGAATCCCTAAGTTAAACTCCGAGTTTGCTTTGTCTGATCTTGATAGCCTTCTGTCTGGGGCTGTCATGGTCAAGAAGGAGGGTTCCACACCCGCAAGTGTCAAGCCTCGTGCCCCTGTTCTCCAGTCTAAAGCTTCTGGAAGCAAAAAGAGGAAAACAACGGACGTGCTGGATCTTGAATTCTTCGAGGGGATGGATTCCGCTGAAACCACCAAGAAGCTTCAGGGTTTGATGAATCTGGTAAGCATCCTTTTGGCATCCTAATGATTATTTCAGGATTCCAAATTATTAATCGTGCCAAATCTTGTAGGGTCTGGAGAAGCTCTATGCCAACTTGTCTGGGGCAGAGAAGAGTGCTAAGGAAGCTATAGAGAAGGTTGAGGACTTGAAGAAAAGCTTGGCTTCCAAGAGCAAGTACTTGGAGAATGAGATCCAGAGCCAGAAGAAAAAGTTGCAGGAGAGCATAACCTAGTACGAGCTTAGGCTTCTGCAGAATGTGGATGATGCTAAGAAATCTGTGGCCAAGTCTATTCTTCAATCCAGGATCCCGATGGCTGAGTAAGTGGCTGCTGAAGGTTTTGATCATGCAGCCTGGGATCTTGAGGGATGGCTCTCTTCTCTGGCCAAGTTAGGAGGTGAAGCAGTGGAGACCAGCAAGGCTGCTGAGGATGCTGGACAAGGTGATGCTGGGAAGCAGGTTGACCAGGGCGATGAAGGTAAAGATGCTGAGACCTGAGCCCTGATGTTTAGTTATTTTTGTTGGTTGACTTGTCTTGAAACAATTTCCTTTTATGTTTTTGGTTGATGAACAATTTACTTTTCATACTTTTGGGATCCTTGCCATTGGATAAACAATTTGGCAGTTTGTGATTCCGGGTGGTTGGGTCCAGGTTTTGGATGAAGCCCGGATCACTTTTCTTTCCTGAACTTTAAATATTAGTAGACAGTTGTTGACCATTTTCCATGATTCTTACATGCTTGGTTTGTTTTGATACGTTTTTAGAAAATTAGGATCCTTGGGTAATCAAAAGTTTGAAATACTTGGAAAAATGGGTTTGAACATATTTTCGGGATATCGGATCCTTAGTAATAAACTCTCATGTTTCTATCAAACTTATACTTAGGAAAATACTATTTGGTTGTGATAAATGTTAGGTAAGAATACCAAACTTATCATGACTTAGTCATTCAGCTTTCAAATGTGAAAATAAGTATCACATACCTTAGTTGAGTATCAAGTGAGGTAGATACACATACCGGATTATAGCATAAACTATGACAACCATTAGTTTTCCCCAGTGTCGAGTCATGTTGTAGACTTAGTAATTGAACTTCATGATGTTCACAAGTGTTTAATCTGTGACATTTTAGAATGGTGGGCTAAGCCAAAAACGTGAGCCAAGCCGGTAACGTGGGCCAAGCCAGTAACGTGGGCTAAGCTAAATATCATGGGCTAGGCCAATTCTGAGTTAGCATGAAAATGCTAAAAACCTTAGCTTTAACACGTAAGTGTTAAATGATCGGGAGAAACTTGAGTAATAACACGTCTGTTATATTCGTAGCACCCAATATATTGCCAATAGTGGCGAAATTATCAGCCAATGTTACATGGACCGGTCGCATCACCTTGAACTATAATCGGATATCGTACGCTCCTGGCGGGGTGTATTAACCCAATACTTAGAAAGGCGAAAGCCGTTTAAACCTTCAAGGTATATCAGGATACCCAAACTTAGGAGAGATGGCAAGTCTCTATCTTCTGTCAGGATCCCTGGAGGTGATTCCTACAAAACAGGAATCCTTGGTGAAGGTGGGTGTTAGCCTGGCTAACACCCCTCCGACGCTCAAGTTAGTAATTTAATAAAGAATAATAGAAATTAAAAATAATTATGGAAAGAGGATGTACCTTTTTAGTTAGAAAATAATTTCTAACTCATATAAAGTAGGTTTTGAGATGGATGGCGTTCCAGGATCTTGGTAGGAGTTTTCCTTCCATAGTGGTCAATCAATACGCACCTTTGCCTACTTCTGAATCAATCAGGTACGAGCCTTCCCATTTTAGTGCAAGCTTTTTGTCGCTGGGATTGGTTGTGTTCTGGAATGCCTTCCTTAGTACTAAGTCCCTTACTTGGAATCTTCTGATCCTTATGCACTTGTTGTACAACTTTGCTATTATTTGCTGGTAGGCTGCTATATGGACCTTAGCAAGATCCCTGAGCTCATCCACAGTGTTGAGATTTTGGACAAGGGCTTCGTTGTTGGATTCTTGAGTTTGTAGATTGGTTTTGGCAGTAGGGATAACCATTTCAGTAGGGATCATAGCTTCAGTTCCGAACACCAAAGAAAATGGAGTTTTTCCCGTAGAATTTTTTACGGTTGTTCTGTCTGCCCAAAGTACGAAAGGTATCTCTTCAGCCCATTTTCCTTTCTTTGTTCCCAATATTTTCTTTAGGTTGTTGATGATGATCTTGTTGCTTGACTCTGCCTGTCCATTGGCTTGAGGATGCACATGGGTGGAAGTTATTATTTTGATTCCCCAGCTAGCACAGAAGTTGGTTGTCCTTTTACCAATGAATTGAGGCCCATTGTCGCGTACTATCTCCATTGGGATCCTGAATCTTGTCAGGATATTGCGCTTAATGAAGGAGATAACTTCCTTTTCTCTTACTTGAACAAATTCCTCGGCTTTGATCCATTTTGAGAAGTAGTCGGTCATTGCTAGCATGAACACTTTTCCTCCTGGTGCCTTGGGGAGCTTGCCGACTATATCCATTCCCCACTTCATAAACGACCAATGAGAGTTTACTGGATACAATGGCTCTACTGTTTGGTGAAGTATATTACTGTGTCTTTGGCAGGCATCACACTTTGAGAGTAGGCTACAACGTCCTTCCTCATGGTAGGCCAGTAGTATCCTGTCCTTTGGATCCTTGAGAATAGCGCCCTGCCCCAGTGTGATTTCCGCAATCTCCTTCGTGTATGTCTTTGAGAACCTCAAGTGGTTCAGGATCCTCCAAACATCTCAAATATGGACCTGCAATCGATTTCCTGTACAAGACATCATGTAAAATTATAAAGTGAGACACCCTCATGCGAAAAGCCCTGTGGTTCTTTTCATCATTCGGGATTTCTCCATCCTGTAAATATTTTTTAATAGGTAAAGTCCAGGATTCCGGACTAGGCTCGGCATCCAGAATTTCTATTTCTTCTGCATTTGACACTTCGTTTGGGTCTTCGATTACTAGACTTAGGATATGTATGATCGATATCCTGACTCCTTCTGGTATCTTGAGAGCCGAAGCGAGGTTCGCTAAGGCAGCAGCTTCAGAGTTGTCTTCTCTTGTGTCACACCCCAACCGGGCGGCGGAACACGTCGGAGTATGACCCGAATTGTGACCAGATTGCTCATAGCACTTGGAACTATTAAAATTTCATAATTTTATTCAATAATATTAAAAGTGCCTCAAAGGCTACAAATAGTTCAAATAAACAAGACAAAACATAGTTCCAAACAAGATAAAATCAGATTTCAAATTTCTAAGTCCAAGCCTAAGTGTTGAACATAAATCAAGCGTTGCTTGAACTTGGTGCACCTGAAACATGTTTAAAATAAGAGTTATCAACAAAATGAATTGTTGGTGAGCAATCATGGTAGATATAGATATAATAGTTTAGATAAAGTACAAATTCCATGCTAAGACAAGTAATACATTATAGTCTTATTGTATATACACACAGTCCAAATTAAACCTTCCTTTTAAGATTTATCCAATTCAGATTGTCCAACATATAGTTAACAGTTTTTCAGTTTCAGAATTCATTACATGCATCCTAGATCAAAGAAATGCATGGGGTAGCTAACCCACATGGTACCACTAATTCCATTCATAGGCTGTCGAAACAGTTAATAATATGAACTAGTGTAATCAACAAATAAGCCACATAATGCAATTAAACAAGTCTAACATAAGGGAATTTGTTTCAAGTTGTGAGATTTGTCAATAGTGTAAGTGTAATTATATAGGAACATGTTTCACCCCAAAAGTGATAAAATGTATAAAGAGGGGCATGAAAACTCACATGGTTTGTAAGTAGTTTCCGAGCTAAGTTTGATCCAAAGATATAATCCAAAGTAGGTCACAATTAACCTATTATAGTTGTAGTTTAGTCATTTAGTTTAAAAGAATAAGCTAAGGTTTGTTCGTGTTCTCGAATTTGGGAAATTAGGATTTTGGAAAGTTTAAGGTTTGAAAAGTAATTTGGTTATAGTTTAAGGTGTGCAAGTATTTAAATTACTAAATTATTATGTTTAGTAATTTAAATATAATTTCAGATTTTATAAAATATTTTAAGTGATTATTTAATTAATTACTTATTTAGTAATTTAGTTAATAAATGTGTTTAATTAACTAAATATGTCAAAAAGATAGTAAGAATAAAAATATAATTTAAATTATAAATTTTATAAATATTTTCTGTTAATAAGTAAATTTTTATAAAATTTACTTATTTTTAGTTTAATTAAATCAATAATTCCATTGATTTAATTACAAAACAAAATTAGTAAAAATTAGTAAAAATGTCTAAAAGTTCCAGAAACTTAATATTTTGTTAAAAATATTTAGATTAAGTTTCTGTAATTTTTGTATAATTTTTGGAATAGATTTACTAATTTTAAATAAATAGTCCAAGCTTTAAATTTAGACTTTTAAATAATTAATTTTATAAACTCAGAAAGTTTTCTGTTTTTATTTTATAAAACAGTAGAGAATTTTATTACAAAAATTTGGACTATTTATTTGTACATTTTCGAGTTGTAAATAAAAAGTTATGAATTTTTAAAGATTAAAGATTTAATAAAAAGAAAAATCAAAAATAGGAAAATGTTGAAAAGTGGGCGAACCGGCCACAAGGCGAATCGAACCTGGGCTACTTGGCTTAGCAGCAGTGCACCTGACCGTTGGGCCAAGTGGCTAACCTGGTAATAAGTTGAATTGGGTTATATTTAACCCGGATCTTGGATCCGGTTTGTGTTCGTTTAAGCAAAAAAAAGGCTCACGGGTGAGGGCCTTAGCCGGACTCGAACCCGTGACCTCTCGTTCGTAATACGCGCACCCGGCCATCTCGGCCAAGTGACTAACTCGTAAACAAACGGAGAGAGGTTCCTTTTAACGACGTTTTCGAAATAAAATCCCAAATCCGTTTGAAACACAAGAACCCTAATCTGAGTTTGTTCGAATTCGATGAATCCGTATAATAGGAACTCAATTAACCATAGGGCTTTTGTTATACGTTCAATTCCGAGCCTAATGACGTATTGAATTACCTGGAATGATCAACTGATCGAAGTTCTGGACTCGTTGTTCAGTTCGTCTGAACTGAGATTCCGAGAGAGAGAATTAGAGAGTGTTAGGAGTTGTGATTTGTTTCAAATGGACGCATTAGGTGTCGTCGAGGTTTGTACAACCTCAATTCGACAAATAAATTCGCGAATTAACGAGTTTTGATTACGGTTTAAGACGGTTTAAAGTTTTTAGCCGTTTTCTACTGTTACGAGTTAAAATTTCGAATTAAACGAGTTCATCATGCTCGTTTATGAGTTGTAATGGGATTTCAGTTACGAATCTTTGCTCTTATCATCTCAAAACGCGTTTTCGAATATTCAGAACCCAAAACCGGGTTCCCCTTGTTTCGAACCCACGACCCCTTTTGGGTGGGTTTTAAAACAGAAAAATACAACTTTGGTCCCTGAGGTTTGTTAAGTTGACTCCGGTCAACTTAAACTTGAAAATAAGTTTGAGGAAAGGCAGTTTAGCCCTTGTAGTTAAGTTTTAACCAAAAACTAAGTTAGTTAGGTTAAATATGGTTTTTAGTTAATAAATTTGATATATTTTGACATTTAAATGTATAAATTAAATTTAAATTATAAAAGAATTGTTTATTTCTATAAAAATGATATAAAATGACATATTTTTATAGAACTTTATTTTAAAAATATTTATTTAATTAAACTTTATTTATTTGATTTATTTAGGAATAAATCTTATTATTTCTTAAAAATTCATAAAAATTTATAAAAGTCATTTTAATTTATATAATTTGTGTTTTAATTTAAATAGAACACATTAGGATTTTTTTTTCAAATTAAATAAGTATAATTTTTTTTTTTTACACTTAGATAATTTATGAGATTTATTTTATATAGTTTAGGGACTTTATTCAAATACCATGAATATTAGCCCTAAAACATAGGTTGAGTATGGTTTTTAGCCACATAGTTTAAGCAATTCATTTAAGAATTTTCACATATTATTAAATATGGATAATTAGGGTTTACAATAAATGCCAAATGGCCGGAAATTGTAAACGGAAAAGTACAGATATTACAGTCTCCCCTACTTTAGGAAATTTCGTCCCGAAATTAAGTTGTGGAGTTTGTGAACAGGTGTGGGTACTTGACCTTCATTTGATCTTCACGTTCCCAAGTGAACTCGGGTCCTCGTTTAGATTGCCAACGTACTTTCACAATCGGAATTCGGCTTCTTTTAAGTTGTTTGATCTCTCGATCCATGATTTCAATAGGCTTTTCCACGAAGTGCATCGACTCGTCAATGTGAACTTCGTCAAGAGGAACTTGGAGGTTTCCCTCGGCAAGACACTTCTTGAGGTTAGATACATGAAACGTGGGATGTACATTGCTAAGCTTGTCGGGTAATTCCAACTCGTAAGCAACTTTCCCGATACGTTTGATGATTTTGAAAGGTCCAACGTATCGCGGTGTGAATTTCCCTTTCTTCCCAAACCGGACAACGCCTTTCCAAGGTGATACCTTTAAAAGAACCATGTCACCAACTTGGAATTCAAGAGGTCTTCTACGAATATCAGCATTCTTATTTTGTCTCTCCCGAGCCAAACGAAGATTGTCGCGAACTTGGATGATTCGATCAGTGGTGTCTTGGACTAGAGCGGGACCAGTGATTTGTGCTTCACCGACCTCATCCCAGCCAAGAGGAGAACGACAATGGCGACCATATAAAGCCTTGAAAGGTGCCATCTCGATACTAGCATGGTAGCTGTTGTTATACGAAAAACTCAGCTAGTGGAAGATATTTGTCCCAATTGCCTCCAAAGTCAAGGACGCAAGCACGTAACATATCTTCAAGAGTTTGAATCGTTCTTTCCGTTTGACCATCAGTTTGGGGATGGTAAGCTGTACTCAAATTCAATTGAGTACCCATGAACGATTGTAGAGATCCCCAAAAACGGGAAGTGAAACGACTATCACGATCAGATATGATATTAAGAGGAACGCCATGTAGACAAACGATCTCATCCAAATAAACTTGAGCCAACTTCTCAGCTCCCCAATCATCTCGAATTGCGAGAAAATGAGCTGATTTCGTGAGTCGGTCCACGATTACCCAAATGCTATCAAATCCTCGAGGTGTTCTTGGAAGTTTGGTGATAAAATCCATGGAAATACACTCCCATTTCCACATTGGAATCTCGGGTTGTTTAAGCAAACCCGAAGGTCGTTGATGTTCAATCTTGACCTTAGAACAAGTAAGACATTTTGAAATGTACACGGCAACATCTTTCTTCATGCCGGGCCACCAATAGTGTTGGCGAAGGCCTTTGTACATTTTATCGGCTCCTGGGTGTATAGAATAACGAGTTTTGTGAGACTCGTCAAAAATCAAAGTATGAAGATCATCCCGATCAGGAACCCATAAGCGGTTTAAGAAGTGTAGCAACCCATTGGGTCGAGTCTCCAATTGTTTTTCAACTCCACAACCCAATTCTTTTTGCATGTTGCCCTCGGAAAGAACCGTTTGTTGAGCTTTAAGAATTTTGGTCTCGATATCCGATTGAATAAGAGCACAACATATGTTAGGATATTCTTTCCGACTTAACGCATCAGCCACCACGTTAGCTTTCCCCGGATGATATTTGATTTCGCAATCATAATCATTTAACAGTTCCATCCAACGACGTTGTCTCATGTTTAAGTCTTTTTGGTTGAATATATGTTGCAAACTCTTGTGATCGGTAAAGATTTCACATTTGGTTCCATAGAGATAATGTTTCCAAATTTTGAGAGCAAACACGACCGCACCAAGTTCGAGGTCGTGAGTGGTGTAGTTATCTTCATGAACCTTAAGTTGTCTTGAGGCATAAGCAATCACCTTACCCCTTTGCATGAGAACGCATCCAAGTCCTTGCTTTGAAGCATCACAGAAAACAACGAAGTCGTCGCTGCCATCGGGAAGAGATAGGACTGGAGCATGGCACAATTTTTCTTTAAGAGTTTGGAACGCTTCTTCTTGCTCTTGTCCCCATTCAAAGATCCTACCCTTATGAGTTAGGGCAGTGAGAGGAACAACAATCTTGGAAAAGTTAGAAATAAAGCGTCGATAATATCCTGCTAGTCCAAGAAAAGAACGGATTTCTGTTGGTGTTTTAGGAGCAATCCAATTCTTTACAGCTTCAATTTTAGCAGGATCAACATGAATCCCAGCCTCGTTAATAACATGACCTAGGAATTGGACTTCCTTTAGCCAGAATTCACATTTGGAGAATTTAGCATAAAGTTGTTCCTGTTTAAGAAGATCAAGTACTAAACGAAGATGTTCTTCATGTTCTTGCTTAGATTTTGAGTAGATAAGAATATCGTCAATGAAGACAATGACGAATTTATCCAAATAAGGTCGACAAACACGATTCATCAAATCCATGAACACAGCAGGTGCGTTAGTCAAACCGAATGGCATGACAACAAACTCGTAGTGTCCATAGCGAGTTCTAAAAGCTGTTTTGGGAATGTCTTCCTCCTTAACACGTAGTTGGTGATAACCCGAACGAAGATCGATCTTTGAGAAAATAGAAGCTCCTTGGAGTTGATCAAATAAATCGTCAATCCTTGGAAGTGGGTATCGATTCTTGACAGTCAATTTGTTGAGTTCCCGATAGTCGATACACATCCTAAAAGATCCATCTTTCTTCTTGACGAATAAGACAGGTGCTCCCCATGGTGAGGAACTAGGACGTATGAATCCTTTATCAGAGAGTTCTTGAAGTTGACTAGCAAGTTCTTGCATTTCAGATGGTGCAAGACGATATGGTGCTCTTGCCACAGGAGTTGCACCAGGCACAAGGTCGATACGAAACTCGACTTGTCGTGTAGGGGCAATTCCCGGTAGGTCTTCCGGAAATACTTCAGCAAAGTCCTTAATCACAGGAATATCAGCCATGAGTTTACCCTTGTCCTTCTCTTTCACAACGTGAGCTAGAAAAGCTGGATAATTCTTGTTGAGGTACTTCTGAGCTTTTGTTATAGTCATCAGTTTTAAGCCTTTGGGTTGTTTCTCTCCATACACGTGTAGTACTTCACCAGACGGCAGAGGAATCTTTATGAATTTGTCGGCACAAACGATCTCAGCACGATGTTTGGATAACCAATCCATGCCGACGATCACGTCGAAACTCCCAAGTTGCATAGGAGTTAAGTCAATAGAGAAAGTATGTTCGTTAAGTTGTAGTTGATTGTTTGCAATGATTGAGTCAACTTTAACGGATTTCCCGTTAGCTACTTCTACATTATAAGTTTTGTCTAGTTGGGTTCTAGTCTTAGCAAGCATTGGTTCAAAGTCAAAGGACACGAAACTTTTATCCGCACCAGAATCAAACAAAATAGTAGCATATTGATTATTGATCAGATACGTACCATTGACAACATCGTTGTCGGCTTGAGCTTGACTAGCAGTAATGGTGTAGACTCGGCCTTTGGAAGCAGAGATTGAAGCTTTTATTGCATTGGCCAGTAATGGACACTTATCCTTGAAGTGACTTGGATCTCCACATTGGAAACAAGCCTTAACAGTTAAGGATGGTGTGTTTTGTATCACGTTATGGCCTTGCACTTGAGATTGAGTGTTGCTTGGGGTTCGGCAACGATCTTGAGTATGTCCCAACCTTTTGCACTTTGTGCAAACCCAACACGGTGCATTGGGAAGATGGTGAGACTTGCAAATATCACATTGAGGATAACTCCCCGAATAAGCCTTCTTGGTTGGACTGAAGGTAGTAGTAGTAGCAGGTGCTACTTGGCTCACGGGTTGAGCAGGTGTAACAGTCCCATAATTTTGTTTATGGTTGGACTTTCTCTTCCTGTTTCTACCAGTAGGTTCAGGTTTAGAAGTCACAGCAGCAACCACAACAGGTTTCTTCCCTCCTTTGCGGTGAAGGATTCCCGCATCGACATAAGTGTTGGTAAGTGTGGCTGAAAGACGAACAGCTTCTTCGATAGTAGCAGGTCTACTACTAAGAACAGCACTCCTGATTTGAATTGGGAGTCCCTTGCAGAATTTCTCAATCTTCCTAGCCAAGGTGTCGATTAGGTGAGGAACGAGTAGACAAAGCTCATAAAAACGAGTGACATAAGCAGAATTGTCACCACTATCTTGGGAGAGAGTCCAAAATTCCTCCTCGATCTTCATCATTTCGTTTCGAGGACAGAACTCATTGATCATGAGTTCCTTGAATTCAGCCCAAGGAAGAGCCATAGCAACAAGAACGGTGCGAGTAGTTTTCTCGCCGTTCCACCAAGTTAGTGCACGCTTTTGAAAGACGCTTGAGCCATATTGAACCTTGAGTGCCTCGGGAACACCAGCATTAAGGAAGGTGTTCTCAATGCCCTCAAACCATTGGAGTAGTCCAGTGGCTCCTTCATGACCCGAATACTTTGGTGGTGAACACGAATTAAAGTATTTGAAGTTGCAAGCATTGTTGTTGTTGTTATTAGAAGAGCTTTGATCACGATGTTGAAACAGAGCTGGTAGTATTGCAGCAATCCGATCAACAATTTGTTGTGTGAGTGCCGGATTTGTATCAACGGGATCAGACATTCTATAAGAAAATAAAGTAAAATGCAAGTTTGAGATGAATAATAATATTCAAGAGTTAGCTTTGAAAGTAAAGATAGGCTTAAGTTTAAACACATAGTTAGTAATTGTGTTGGTTGGGTTTTACCTCACAATTACTTAGGACATATCAAGGTTAATAAGATTTCAACAATATTTGAGAAAGTCATGCTTTAGCCTATAAGTGAACACTCATCCCGAGAATCCCCAGGTAAGCGTAACAGGTCCAGTAATTTGGATTTGTACGAATACGCTTGCCTAGACAGGAAACTCAGAATACAGGCATTCACCCTTCCAGATTGCACGAGTTTCTGAACATTGTCAAAGTCTTAAACCTTAACGAGATTTTGGATAGACTTACAAAGTCTAGGGGGTTTTATAAAATATTTTAAAACATTGAAGAATTTCATATAAAAGAATATTGATGGAAATATAAGGTAAAGTCTTAGAATTTTGAGGATTTGTAAGATTTGTGTTAAAGATTTAGAATTTGACAAATAAACACATAAGTTCCTAATCATGCAAGACTAAAAGAGGGTCCTAAAGTTATAGTCTAGGTTAAAGATTTCTAATAACCTAAATCCCTATAACCAAGGCTCTGATACCAATCTGTCACACCCCAACCGGGCGGCGGAACACGTCGGAGTATGACCCGAATTGTGACCAGATTGCTCATAGCACTTGGAACTATTAAAATTTCATAATTTTATTCAATAATATTAAAAGTGCCTCAAAGGCTACAAATAGTTCAAATAAACAAGACAAAACATAGTTCCAAACAAGATAAAATCAGATTTCAAATTTCTAAGTCCAAGCCTAAGTGTTGAACATAAATCAAGCGTTGCTTGAACTTGGTGCACCTGAAACATGTTTAAAATAAGAGTTATCAACAAAATGAATTGTTGGTGAACAATCATGGTAGATATAGATATAGTAGTTTAGATAAAGTACAAATTCCATGCTAAGACAAGTAATACATTATAGTCTTATTGTATATACACACAGTCCAAATTAAACCTTCCTTTTAAGATTTATCCAATTCAGATTGTCCAACATATAGTTAACAGTTTTTCAGTTTCAGAATTCATTACATGCATCCTAGATCAAAGAAATGCATGGGGTAGCTAACCCACATGGTACCACTAATTCCATTCATAGGCTGTCGAAACAGTTAATAATATGAACTAGTGTAATCAACAAATAAGCCACATAATGCAATTAAACAAGTCTAACATAAGGGAATTTGTTTCAAGTTGTGAGATTTGTCAATAGTGTAAGTGTAATTATATAGGAACATGTTTCACCCCAAAAGTGATAAAATGTATAAAGAGGGGCATGAAAACTCACATGGTTTGTAAGTAGTTTCCGAGCTAAGTTTGATCCAAAGATATAATCCAAAGTAGGTCACAATTAACCTATTATAGTTGTAGTTTAGTCATTTAGTTTAAAGGAATAAGCTAAGGTTTGTTCGTGTTCTCGAATTTGGGAAATTAGGATTTTGGAAAGTTTAAGGTTTGAAAAGTAATTTGGTTATAGTTTAAGGTGTGCAAGTATTTAAATTATTAAATTATTATGTTTAGTAATTTAAATATAATTTCAGATTTTATAAAATATTTTAAGTGATTATTTAATTAATTACTTATTTAGTAATTTAGTTAATAAATGTGTTTAATTAACTAAATATGTCAAAAAGATAGTAAGAATATAAATATAATTTAAATTATAAATTTTATAAATATTTTCTGTTAATAAGTAAATTTTTATAAAATTTACTTATTTTTAGTTTAATTAAATCAATAATTCCATTGATTTAATTACAAAACAAAATTAGTAAAAATTAGTAAAAATGTCTAAAAGTTCCAGAAACTTAATATTTTGTTAAAAATATATAGATTAAGTTTCTGTAATTTTTGTATAATTTTTGGAATAGATTTACTAATTTTAAATAAATAGTCCAAGCTTTAAATTTAGACTTTTAAATAATTAATTTTATAAACTCAGAAAGTTTTCTATTTTTATTTTATAAAACAGTAGAGAATTTTATTACAAAAATTTGGACTATTTATTTGTACATTTTCGAGTTGTAAATAAAAAGTTATGAATTTTTAAAGATTAAAGATTTAATAAAAAGAAAAATCAAAAATAGGAAAATGTTGAAAAGTGGGCGAACCGGCCACAAGGCGGATCGAACCTGGGCTACTTGGCTTAGCAGCAGTGCACCTGACCGTTGGGCCAAGTGGCTAACCTGGTAATAAGTTGAATTGGGTTATATTTAACCCGGATCTTGGATCCGGTTTGTGTTCGTTTAATCAAAAAAAAGGCTCACGGGTGAGGGCCTTAGCCGGACTCGAACCCGTGACCTCTCGTTCGTAATACGCGCACCCGGCCATCTCGGCCAAGTGACTAACTCGTAAACAAACAGAGAGAGGTTCCTTTTAACGACGTTTTCGAAATAAAATCTCAAATCCGTTTGAAACACAAGAACCCTAATCTGAGTTTGTTCGAATTCGATGAATCCGTATAATAGGAACTCAATTAACCATAGGGCTTTTGTTATACGTTCAATTCCGAGCCTAATGACGTATTGAATTACCTGGAATGATCAACTGATCGAAGTTCTGGACTCGTTGTTCAGTTCGTCTGAACTGAGATTCCGAGAGAGAGAATTAGAGAGTGTTAGGAGTTGTGATTTGTTTCAAATGGACGCATTAGGTGTCGTCGAGGTTTGTACAACCTCAATTCGACAAATAAATTCGCGAATTAACGAGTTTTGATTACAGTTTAAGACGGTTTAAAGTTTTTAGCCGTTTTCTACTGTTACGAGTTAAAATTTCGAATTAAACGAGTTCATCATGCTCGTTTATGAGTTGTAATGGGATTTCAGTTACGAATCTTTGCTCTTATCATCTCAAAACGCGTTTTCGAATATTCAGAACCCAAAACCGGGTTCCCCTTGTTTCGAACCCACGACCCCTTTTGGTTGGGTTTTAAAACAGAAAAATACAACTTTGGTCCCTGAGGTTTGTTAAGTTGACTCCGGTCAACTTAAACTTGAAAATAAGTTTGAGGAAAGGCAGTTTAGCCCTTGTAGTTAAGTTTTAACCAAAAACTAAGTTAGTTAGGTTAAATAGGGTTTTTAGTTAATAAATTTGATATATTTTGACATTTAAATATATAAATTAAATTTAAATTATAAAAGAATTGTTTATTTCTATAAAAATGATATAAAATGACATATTTTTATAGAACTTTATTTTAAAAATATTTATTTAATTAAACTTTATTTATTTGATTTATTTAGGAATAAATCTTATTATTTCTTAAAAATTCATAAAAATTTATAAAAGTCATTTTAATTTATATAATTTGTGTTTTAATTTAAATAGAACACATTAGGATTTTTTTTTCAAATTAAATAAGTATAATTTTTTTTTTTTTACACTTAGATAATTTATGAGATTTATTTTATATAGTTTAGGGACTTTATTCAAATACCATGAATATTAGCCCTAAAACATAGTTTGAGTATGGTTTTTAGCCACATAGTTTAAGCAATTCATTTAAGAATTTTCACATATTATTAAATATGGATAATTAGGGTTTACAATAAATGCCAAATGGCCGGAAATTGTAAACGGAAAAGTACAGATATTACATCTTGGTACCTGATTTATGTCAAATGTATCGAATTTTACAGATAATTGTTTAACTATTTCCAGATACTTGGCTAGTCTTTCACCTTTCACTGCATATGGGCCATTAAAATGATTAGTAATTACCAAAGAGTCAACGTATACTTGGAGATACCTGATTTTCATATCCCAAGCTAATTTCAAGCCAGCTATCAGAGCTTCGTACTCACCTTCGTTATTAGTCGCCCGGAACTCACAACTTATAGATTGGGGTATTATGTCCCCTTGTGGCGATTTCAGCATGATCCCTAGACCTGTTCCTCTAACGTTTGATGCCCCGTCAGTGAATAGAATCCACTTATCCTTGGATTCCTCTAATTGTTGAACTTCAAGGTCTGCTTCATGCTGAATATCACTGCTGAAATCAGCTACAAAGTCTGCGAGTGCCTATGAGTTTATCGCTGTTCTGGGCTTATATATGAGATCATATGCGCTAAGCTTGACCGGCCATTTTGCCATCCTTCCATACATTTATGGCTTTCTTAAAACACACTTAATAGGATAGTTAGTCTTTACGTGAATAGTGTGTATTTCAAAATAATGTCTAAGTTTAGTGGATGCCATTATTAAAGCCAATATTAATTTTTCTAAATGGGAATACCATGTTTTTGTCGGGAGTAGGCTTTTACTTACATAATATACTGGATGTTGTTGGCCTTCGTGATCCTTAACTAGGACAGCGCTCACTGAATTTCCAGATACCACCAGATATAGGGATAATGGTTCTCCATTTTCTGGTTTCATCAATAGAGGAGCAGTTGACAAGTACTCCTTTAATGATTGGAGTGCTTGCTCATGCTTCTCTTTCCATTCGAACCTCTTGTTCTTTTTCAGGATGTCATAGAATTCCCTGCATCTTTCTGAGGATCTTGAAATAAATCTGTTAAGTGTTGCAACTCTGCCAGTTAGTCTTTGGACATCCTTGGTATTTTCTGGGAATTTTAAATTGATGATTGCTTTGATCTGTTCCTGTAACACCTGCCCCAAAAACGTCCAAGATTTGGCAAAAAGGTAAACCCTATGGACTATAAGTGTAAATTTACTAAAGTTGTAAGGCCCCTTTCCCGGGTGACCTCACTTGTTGGATTTACTCATAAACATAGCCATAAATACTGAACTTAAATTTAAAACATTCTTCATTCAATTACATTACATAACAGCGGAAGTCTTAATAATTAAAAACACAACATTGTCTTAACAAACAAAAGTGGGATGTCAGTCTTGTGCCGCCGGGTAACCTTCACGCCATCGCACGACCTTTTCTTCCTTTACCTGAAATGTATACTAAAGTCAGCTAACGCTGGTGAGTTCTAGTTTAATGCAATTTACTGTAAACATTCTTTTCTTTATAGATATAAGTATGCATTACTGTATGATCATTCATATAAATACGTATTCATAACTTTTGCCTTTCTTGCATCTTTCTTTTCTGTATTTCCTTTTCTATATTTTTGGTGATTTCATACATAAATATATATATGCATTCACCCTTTTTCTTTCTTTATTTACATTCATGGGTCATACTCTGTAAGGGTGATCAACCCGTCATTTGTTTACGAATGTCACAAAGACAATCGCCGTGGTCCATCGTCATGGCCCACCTATACTTACAACCGTCCGACAACTAGTGCCGTCCGTCATTTTTATTCTTACAACCGTCCGGCAATCTTTGGCCGTCCGTCATGACTTACAACCGTCCTACCGTCGTAGTCCGTCATATTCGCCCGTCTACCCGAAGGTATCCGTTTCCCATGCGACTATTATTTATACAACCGTTCTACTATAATATGCCAATTGCTTCGACCGTCCTGTAATGGCATCCGTACGTCCTAGCTGATGAAGGAACGCACTTGTCCTGGTTGTAAAATAGTCACATGGTCGTCCGTCTACCGAAGTAGCCGTTATCATCGAAGCGTCCATAACATTTTCTGTACTTTGCAAGCAATATATACATGGATATAAAGCAAGATTTCATTCTTATATGTTATGACATTCATTCAATTCATTCTTTGCAAGCAATATATACATGGATATAAAGCAAGATTTCATTCTTTCATTTTGTGTTATACTTTCATTCATTCTTTATAATCATGCTTTTCATTCTTTATTCATAATTTCTCTTTCGTGTATAGGTATATATATATATACTTGTATAACACATATGATCACATTAACATTCATAAACTTTATTCACTTAGTGTATACACTTCAGCCCCAAAACATTTGAAAACATTTGCACATAACATAAAAAGGGGCACATAGAACTCACCTGATGAGTAGTTTCTGTAATACACTAAGCTGGCTACTGGGCTTCACTAATGTCACTCACGATCTGTATAATAAAGTCATACACATAAGATGGTGCCCCTAGATGACACTAGACATTACTATGCTTGAACTCAGTAGTTTCGGGAGGTGGGTCGCATCGAAACTATGGTAGTTTCGAGCTATGGTCTTACACTCGAAACTAGGTAGTTTCGAGTCATAATCCTTCTATCGAAACTAGGTAGTTTCGAGTCATGAGATCCTATCGAAACTATGGTAGTTTCGAGTCATTTACTTATGAAAAATCTTAGTTTAGGTTCAAGGTGACACTCGAAACTAGGTAGTTTCGAGTCCTGAGTTCCTATCGAAACTATGGTAGTTTCGAGTCATTGGCTGCTATCGAAACTAGATAGTTTCGAGTCAAACATGACTATCGAAACTAGAGTAGTTTCGACGGGTCTGTATATATCGAAACTATAGTTTCGAGTCATGGGTCTGCATCTTCCCTGACCAGAACCTTGCTCCAGCCAACTTATTTCCAATCGATTAAACTTTGAACATTTTACGTTAAACACCTTCCTTTATCGTTCTTGAGTTCAAATACGTGATTTGTTTCAAGTTTCATATGCGAAAATCGTATCTTTATTTGATTTAAACCCGAGACATGCAAAGACTCAGAATTAGAGGCGATGCTTACCTCAACAGGCCCGATTTCTGTTGCTATGCGCTGAAATGGTGGAGACGGATGATTCCCGAGCCCTTGAGTCTTCTCCTTGCGGTTTTCTTCACAAGCCGATCGCTCTCTCTCTCTCTCTCTCTAGTGTTCTTGCGCAGGAAGATGAAATGAGAGAGGGTTTGGGTTGAAGCTGCTGTTTTGTAATGGGGTTTCCCCCTTTTCTTTTCGGCCCATGGGCCGAAATTTTGGCCAAGCCCACTTTATTTCCCTTTTCTATTTGTCTTGTCATTATTTGGGATGTTACAAGTCTACCCTCCTTAATGAGGTTTCGTCCTCGAAACCTGTTACACGTTAAACAACTGGGGATACAGTTCCTTCATCTCGTCTTCTTTCTCCCAAGTAGCCTCGGACCCCTTTCTGTGTTTCCATTGTATTTTGACTAAAGGAATCGACTTATTGCGTAAACGTTTCTCAGCTCGGTCAAGAATGGCTATTGGTTCCTCTACATAATTTAGACTGTTATCCACTTCGATCTCGTCGTAAGGTATGTGAGCTGTGTCGTCAGCTAGGCACTTGCGTAAGTGCGACACGTGGAACGTAGGGTGTATTCCACTAAGCTCGACGGGTAGGTCGAGTCTGTAAGCAACTTGACCCACTCTTGCTATAATCTTGAAAGGTCCGACAAACCTTGGACTTAGTTTGCCACGCTTTCTGAACCGAATGATTCCTTTCCACGGTGATACTTTCAACAGTACCATGTCCCCTACTTGAAACTCTAAATCCCTCCTTCTCTTATCCGCGTATGATTTCTGTCTGTCTTTTGCGGCTTTCATACGAGCCTTGATTTGATCAAATTTCTCAGAAGTAGCTTTGACCACTTCGAGACTTGCAAAATCCTTCTGTCCAATTTCCCCCCAACAAACCGGGGTCCTACATTTCCTCCCATACAACATTTCAAATGGCGGCATGCCAATAGTCGAGTGATAGCTGTTGTTATATGAAAATTCTGCCAATGGTAGATGGCTGTCCCAACTCCCACCGAAGTCAATGATACAGGCCCGGAGCATGTCCTCCAAGGTCTGAATGGTCCTTTCCGATTGTCCATCGGTTTGGGGGTGGTAAGCGGTGCTGATGTTCAGTCTAGTGCCCATTGCTTCATTGAATTTCTTCCAAAACCTTGACGTGAATCTAGTATCCCTGTCAGACACAATCGACAGCGGCATACCATGTCTGCTCACAATTTCCTTGATAAATACTTCTGCTAGTTTTTCAGAAGAAGAAGTTTCTCGTATTGGCAAGAAGTGAGCACTCTTTGTCAAGCGATCGACGATCACCCAAATGGTATCATTGCCTTTAGCTGTTCGCGGTAGCTTGGTAATGAAGTCCATTGTGATCTCTTCCCACTTCCATTCCGGTATTGGTAAAGGTTGCATTTTACCGCATGGTTTCTGGTGCTCGGCCTTAACTAGAGAACACGTTAGGCACTTGCTCACGTATTCTGTCACATCATTCTTCATGCCAGGCCACCAGTATTCTTTCTTCAAGTCTTGATACATTTTGTTTGTCCCGGGGTGGATAGAATAGCGAGACTTATGGGCCTCATCGAGTATTTTGGCTCTAAGCTCACCAATCTTAGGTATCCACATCCGGCCAAACCTAGTTCGTACTCCGTATGCATTCACATCTAAGTTCCCTTGTTGTCCTACTATTCTTTCCCGTTTCACATTTCTTTCTAACAATGCTTCATCTTGTGCCTTTGATATTTCACCCATTAAGTCTGGCGTTATAATTAACTGACACGCTTTGATCCGGATAGGTGCCGATTCTTCCTTTCTACTTAAAGCGTCAGCCACTACGTTTGCCTTGCCTGGATGGTACAATATCTCACAGTCATAGTCTTTCAGTAGCTCTAACCATCTTCTTTGCCTCATGTTTAGTTCCTTTTGTTCGAAAAAGTATTTCAAGCTTTTGTGATCGGAGTAGATGGTGCATTTAACTCCATACAAGTAGTGTCTCCATATTTTCAACGCGAAAACTACTGCTGCTAATTCTAGATCATGTGTTGGGTAGTTAACTTCATGAACCTTTAGTTGCCGCGATGCATAAGCAATTACCTTTCCTCGTTGCATGAGTACGCACCCTAAACCTTGCCCTGAAGCGTCAGAGTAGACTACTAAGTCTTCATTTCCCTCAGGTAGTGTTAATACTGGAGCTTGAGTTAATCGTGTCTTAAGTTCCTCAAACGCGTTGTTTTGGGTTGGACCCCATTCATACTTTACTTCCTTCCGTGTCAGTTTGGTTAGCGGCGAGGCAATTCTTGAGAAATCTTGGATGAACCTTCGATAGTAGCCTGCCAACCCTAGAAAGCTTCGTATCTCTGTTGGTGTCTTTGGGATGTTCCATTCCTTTACTGTCTTGATCTTTGCAGGATCCACCATGATGCCGTTTGGGTTTATTACATGACCTAGGAATTGGACTTCCCTAAGCCAGAACGCGCATTTGGAGAATTTTGCGTACAACTTTTCCTGCTTTAGCACCTCCAATACTTCTCTTAGGTGACAGTGGTGATCACCTTCATTCTTTGAATATATGAGGATGTCATCTATAAAAACTATTACTGATCGATCCAACATGGGTCGGCATACTCTGTTCATTAAATCCATAAATGCTGCTGGTGCGTTGGTTAGTCCGAAGGACATCACAAGAAATTCATAATGCCCGTAACGTGTACGAAACGCAGTTTTCGGTACATCCTTCTCTCTTACTTTCAATTGATGGTAACCCGACCTGAGATCAATCTTTGAGAACCAACTCGCGCCTTGCAGTTGATCAAAAAGGTCGTCTATTCTAGGCAGTGGGTATTTGTTCTTTACTGTTCTCTTGTTCAATTCGCGGTAGTCGATACACATGCGCATACTGCCGTCCTTCTTTTTTACAAATAGTACCGGAGCGCCCCATGGTGAGATGCTCGGCCTAATAAATCCTTTCTCGGTTAGTTCCTCTAGTTGGGACATCAATTCCTTCATTTCTGACGGAGCCAATCGGTAGGGGGCTTTGGCAACAGGCTCAGCTCCTGGCAGTAAATCAATCTGAAATTCTATTTCCCGATCGGGTGGCAACCCAGGTAGATCCTCAGGGAATACTTCCGGAAAATTGCACACCACGGGTACATTCTTGAGTTCTTTCGTTTTCACTCTATCATCTATAACATATGCCAGATAAGCTTCGCAGCCGCGCCTCATGTAACTTTCGGCCTTAATCATCGAGATGACGTTCGGCATTGTGCAATTCCAATCCCCATAAACCGTAATTGGACTGCCGCTAGGACCTTTGAGGTGTATCCTCTTACGTTTACATATGATTTGAGCTTCGTTGGCAGCTAGCCAATCCATACCCAATACTATATCGAATCCTCCTAAGGTGAGAAGGAATAATCTAGAAGGAAATTTATGACCCTCTATTTCTATTATGCAATCCTCTGTTACTTGGAATACTGCCGAATTTTTACCAACGGCAGTTTGTACACTAAAGGCCTTTACTACTGTGTTGATAGTGCAATTCAGTTTTTGACTAAAGGCATTTGATATAAAGCTTTTACTAGCACCCGAGTCAAATAATATAGCCGCACGTTCATCATTAACTAGGAACGTACCTGACACAACATCAGGATTTCCCCTTGCTTCCTCCTCAGTTAGGGCGTAAGCCCGAGTCCTAGTCTTTGGTTGTTCCTGTTCCTTTTCTTTTCCCGAACCAGATTGTCTGGCTTTTCTGCAATCCTTAGCCAGGTGACCAAACAGTCCACATACTTGGCATTTAGTGTCTCTCAAGCAGTCACGAGAGTAGTGCCCCACCTTCCCACACCTGTAACATGTGGTGGAGCCGACCCGGCACTCGCCAAAATGTTGCCTTCCGCATTTCTTGCAGGTTTCATATTTGTCCGACCTTGGTTTCTTATTTTCAGTTATTACGTTCCCTCTTCCGGTGCCTCTAGACGGGTTCTCCCACTTTCTCTTTTGGGTTTCTGTTGGTGGGTCCTCATTGGCATAATCGTCGTAGACGATTCCGCTCAGATTCACTACCGACTCGAAGGTCGAGGGTAGGTTGGCTTTCACGTGGACACGGACCCTTTGAGGTAGGCCCTTCACATAATACTTGATCATTCGCTCTTCTGTCTCCACCAAGTGGGGTACCAGCTGTGCCAACTCATTGAATCTAGAAGTATACTGGCGGTGTGTCTTGTTGCCAGCTTTAAGGTTTAGGAATTCATTTTCCACTCGATCAATTTCGTTCTGGGGACAGAACTTTTGAATTACCAGCTTTTTCAGTTCTTCCCATGTCATTCTTGCAAGAGCGTTTGGGGACTTTGTCCTCTGAATGTTCCTCCACCAACCTAAGGCTTCGTTGGTGAAAGAATGAGCAACATATTTAACAGCCTGGTCTGGTCGACACTCGCTGATGTTGATTACAGCACTCATCCTCTCAATCCATTCAAGCGTTGCCACTGAATCTTTGCTCCCATCGAACTTGGGTGGGTCTCCGTCCTTGAAACCTTTGTAAGTGCACCCACGATTGCTCGATCCAATCTTTATTTCATCCCCATCACTGTCATATACTTTCTCTTCATTGTCTCCTTCATCCTCCTCCTTACTTTTCTTTATTGCCTCGGATAGTAGATCAGGCAATACCTTTTTCAAAGTGAGCACAACTTCACGGGCAATAGCATCCCTGACTTCAGGTTCCAACTGTATAGGCCCTGGACTGTCGTTCATAATTGGGGTCACTTCTGTTTCGTGCACACTTTCGGTGTGCTCTGCGTGCACACTCTCTTCTTCTTCAAATCTTGGGTTCAATGGAGGTCTACCTCGTCGGCCAGTGCGACCGCCTCGAGGTCCTGCTCTTCCTCCACCAGCCATAGTTCTTAATTTCCTGATAGTTAAAAAGGGAATACATCAATGTCATTTCTTCAGATCATAGTTTGGAACAGTACGAGCAAGGTAAATTTTTAATTACAGTGACCGGTTTGTGATTACTAATTTACATTGCTTTTCGGGTTCAAAACTCTTCAAATCGGTTGTGACATTGACATCTATTTGTTCTAAGTTAAGGTATCTATCCTTATTTAGAGCATTAGCTTTAGTACTTACTTACCGTGCTGCGTTGGCGTTGGTTACCCATACTGACATCCGTGCGTTGGTCCCATAATCAGTTTGAGTCCAGACATTTAGGGATGTCTGAATCTCTCAAACTATTGCTCTGATACCAACTTGTAAGGCCCCTTTCCCGGGTGACCTCACTTGTTGGATTTACTCATAAACATAGCCATAAATACTGAACTTAAATTTAAAACATTCTTCATTCAATTACATTACATAACAGCGGAAGTCTTAATAATTAAAAACACAACATTGTCTTAACAAACAAAAGTGGGATGTCAGTCTTGTGCCGCCGGGTAACCTTCACGCCATCGCACGACCTTTTCTTCCTTTACCTGAAATGTATACTAAAGTCAGCTAACGCTGGTGAGTTCTAGTTTAATGCAATTTACTGTAAACATTCTTTTCTTTATAGATATAAGTATGCATTACTGTATGATCATTCATATAAATACGTATTCATAACTTTTGCCTTTCTTGCATCTTTCTTTTCTGTATTTCCTTTTCTATATTTTTGGTGATTTCATACATAAATATATATATGCATTCACCCTTTTTCTTTCTTTATTTACATTCATGGGTCATACTCTGTAAGGGTGATCAACCCGTCATTTGTTTACGAATGTCACAAAGACAATCGCCGTGGTCCATCGTCATGGCCCACCTATACTTACAACCGTCCGACAACTAGTGCCGTCCGTCATTTTTATTCTTACAACCGTCCGGCAATCTTTGGCCGTCCGTCATGACTTACAACCGTCCTACCGTCGTAGTCCGTCATATTCGCCCGTCTACCCGAAGGTATCCGTTTCCCATGCGACTATTATTTATACAACCGTTCTACTATAATATGCCAATTGCTTCGACCGTCCTGTAATGGCATCCGTACGTCCTAGCTGATGAAGGAACGCACTTGTCCCGGTTGTAAAATAGTCACATGGTCGTCCGTCTACCGAAGTAGCCGTTATCATCGAAGCGTCCATAACATTTTCTGTACTTTGCAAGCAATATATACATGGATATAAAGCAAGATTTCATTCTTATATGTTATGACATTCATTCAATTCATTCTTTGCAAGCAATATATACATGGATATAAAGCAAGATTTCATTCTTTCATTTTGTGTTATACTTTCATTCATTCTTTATAATCATGCTTTTCATTCTTTATTCATAATTTCTCTTTCGTGTATAGGTATATATATATATACTTGTATAACACATATGATCACATTAACATTCATAAACTTTATTCACTTAGTGTATACACTTCAGCCCCAAAACATTTGAAAACATTTGCACATAACATAAAAAGGGGCACATAGAACTCACCTGATGAGTAGTTTCTGTAATACACTAAGCTGGCTACTGGGCTTCACTAATGTCACTCACGATCTGTATAATAAAGTCATACACATAAGATGGTGCCCCTAGATGACACTAGACATTACTATGCTTGAACTCAGTAGTTTCGGGAGGTGGGTCGCATCGAAACTATGGTAGTTTCGAGCTATGGTCTTACACTCGAAACTAGGTAGTTTCGAGTCATAATCCTTCTATCGAAACTAGGTAGTTTCGAGTCATGAGATCCTATCGAAACTATGGTAGTTTCGAGTCATTTACTTATGAAAAATCTTAGTTTAGGTTCAAGGTGACACTCGAAACTAGGTAGTTTCGAGTCCTGAGTTCCTATCGAAACTATGGTAGTTTCGAGTCATTGGCTGCTATCGAAACTAGATAGTTTCGAGTCAAACATGACTATCGAAACTAGAGTAGTTTCGACGGGTCTGTATATATCGAAACTATAGTTTCGAGTCATGGGTCTGCATCTTCCCTGACCAGAACCTTGCTCCAGCCAACTTATTTCCAATCGATTAAACTTTGAACATTTTACGTTAAACACCTTCCTTTATCGTTCTTGAGTTCAAATACGTGATTTGTTTCAAGTTTCATATGCGAAAATCGTATCTTTATTTGATTTAAACCCGAGACATGCAAAGACTCAGAATTAGAGGCGATGCTTACCTCAACAGGCCCGATTTCTGTTGCTATGCGCTGAAATGGTGGAGACGGATGATTCCCGAGCCCTTGAGTCTTCTCCTTGCGGTTTTCTTCACAAGCCGATCGCTCTCTCTCTCTCTCTCTCTAGTGTTCTTGCGCAGGAAGATGAAATGAGAGAGGGTTTGGGTTGAAGCTGCTGTTTTGTAATGGGGTTTCCCCCTTTTCTTTTCGGCCCATGGGCCGAAATTTTGGCCAAGCCCACTTTATTTCCCTTTTCTATTTGTCTTGTCATTATTTGGGATGTTACAAAAGTCTAAGGTTAAAAGTGAAAAATCTAGGAATTTAGACCTTAGCGGACCGCCAAGGTCAAGCCTAACGGTCCGCTAGGAAATAGAATTAGGTGGCGGACCACCACCATAGGTAGTAACGGTACGCTACTAGGTCACTAAGCAAACAATCCGGTGATGCCACATGTATAGTGACTAATGGTCAAAATTTGTGACACGAGTACTCGTGGCGGACCGCCATGCCAGGTGGTAACGGTCCGCCAGCCGCAAAACTCCCAGAACTCGCCACGTATCAGGGTGGCGGACAACAATGTCCCATTACTTTGGCTCGACTTTAGAACTTTGGCTCATCCTTTCTAAGAAATCCCAATCATCTTCTTCGGGATTAGACAGCAATGTCCCATTACTTGTGGACTTCAAGTACTTCCTCTCCTCTTGAGTCAAATCATCCACAAAACATTTCACTAGTTCCCACAACTCGATTTGATGGTGGGGGCATTTCCTCAACAACTCTTTGAAGCGTGTAAAGGCTTCATGTAATGGCTCACCCGTTTGTTGTTGAAAGGTCCGAATCTCAATTCGAGAATCATCCCTCTTCGCAACCGAATAGTACTCATCCAAGAAGACTTGTTGCATTTCATCCCATGTATGGATGCTATTAGCCGGCAATGTGATGAACCATTTCTTTGCTCGATCCTTGAGTGAAAACTGAAAAAGTCTAAGTTTGACCTCGCTTTGATCGAAGTTCTCATCTCCAATTGTGCTACAGATGGCGGAAAACTCGGCTAAATGGGTGTATGGTTCTTCGGTAACCATGCCATGAAAATGTGGGAGAACGTTGATATAATTTGGCCTTGACTTGAATCGCCTCATTTCGGGAATTAGTGGAACAATTGGAGAAGCATTCTCCGAAATAGCCGGTCGAAAGCAACCATTAACTCCACCCATAGGGGCTACCGGTTGTCTTCGGTTTTCATTGTTGTAGCCCCCATTAACTCTCCTCCCTTCTTGTCTAGGAGGATAACCAAATCTCTCAGGTCTACCCGTTCGACCCATTGGTTGTCTCGCCCTTTGGTGAACATAATTCACCTCTTCTTCCTCTCTAAAGCCTTGCCCCTCGTTATATTCTCCAAATTGGCTCCTCTCACCATCTTTATATTCGTAATCTCCAAACCCATCACCATTCCCAACATCTTCATTATCATCATACCCAAAGTATTCACCATCGTCATCCTCCCAACCATCGTTCTCATTGTCGTTTCTTGGTTGAGCTCCAAATATGTTTCGAGGAGGGGTTTGATTTTGTTGTGGTCCCCTTCTTCCTTGGTACGCGGGATTGGTACGGATATTAAGGGATCGGTTTTGTTGAACTGTACCCGACCCACGGGGTTGGTTGTTATTGATAGGTATAGATGGGGTTTGGGTTCGGTGAGGTGGAGTTGGTGGGCGGTTAGGGATAGGGCCTCTGTTTGGAGTTGGGCCACGGTTTCTTATGCTAGTTCCTGAATGACTGCTTCGACTATCCATATATGCTGGTTCCGATGAAATCGGTTGTAAATTTTGTTGTTGGGTTCGGTTTTGCCTTGCTATACTCTCCATTTCTGGTTAAAAAACAAGCGGTGACGTTCTCCCGGATGAACGGGTACGCATGCACTAATCTGTCACCTGCACACACAAACAAACACCATGCGTAACACAAAAATAAAAGAAGATTAACCAAACAAAACAAGTAACAAATAGTCACACTAGTCAATTAAAATAAGACACCAAGCGCACACACTCCCCGGCAACTTCGCCAAAATTTGATCGGTGTCGAAGGGACCGGTCAAAGATAAAGAATTAGAGTGTCCTAATCACCTTAAACTAGTTAGGGTAAGAAGGGTGTCGAACCACGAAGAGTATGTGGTCGGTGCACAACTTCAATTGACAATGCGATTTATGAAGTGACAATGGGTCTTTCTGACCAAACACAAGAAATGATTTAGGTGAAACTTATCAAACTCAATAAACAAGGATTATCAACTAACAATTATGACCAAAAGTAATCAAGTACCAAACAAACGATTTAGATTGTAATAATAATTAAAAAGGAATCACACCCGGGTTTCAAGTTCACAAGTAATTAAGGATTATCACACCAACATATGAGTTCAAACAATCAAATGGTTATCCAAATCAAATTAACCAAATCTAACCAAGAACATTAACATTCATACATCATCGGCAAATAGTGTAAAACAATATTCACGAATGAAATCGAGACAAATGTATGTAATATAGAATTAGGTTAATCAATAGATTCAACACAAATCAAAGTTCATAGCAATTATCATTTAACGGGGTCAATGGTGCAAGAATTTATCGACTCCCGTGAGTTCATAACCATACTAAACACAAAGATTCAAGTATTTCAAACCAAACGATTACAAGAATTGTTTCTCAAAGCTAGCATATGATAAAACCCTAAAATCTTACAAACAATCCACCCGGGAATGATTACCGGTGGATTAGCCGCTCATGGTTGTGGAATTCATCTTCGATTCTTCAATGATTCGGTATCAATCTTCACAATCGATCTTGGAATAGTGTTTCCTCACCTCCAATCGCCCCAAAATTGCCCAAGAACTGTGTAGAAAAAGATGATCTTGAATTTGGGGAAAAAACCTCTCATTAAACATTAAAAATCGACTGTTTCACTAAAAATCCGCGTTTGAAACGCAACCGGCGTAAGCTTACCCCGGGGGGCGTAGGCTTATGCCATCTCCCTGAAACCTGCTGTGAAGGAATTAGTTAGGCGTAGGCCTACGCTGGGCGGCGTAGGATTACGCCAGGTGGCGTAGGCCTACGCTGGATCCTGCATTTTTGCCCCGTTTCCTCCGTCTTCCGTCTAACTCTTGCATCTCTCGTATAATATCTTCTAAAATCGTACATTAAGCTTCCAACACCTGCACATGCATAGCTGCACAAAATCTTTGTATTCCCCATATTAATTTGCATAATTATAACATATAGTACCCTTTAATGCATGAAACTTTGGTCACTTATCACATCCCCACACTTGAGTTGTGCTTGCCCTCAAGCAAAGTCTTTTGCTTTAAATTCACATTACAAATTCTCCAATAATTGTTTCCACTAAACATAAGTTAAGGTCCAAAGTCATGCAAAATTCATAAGAATTATACTCTCAACATATTTACAATCCAACAAACCATCGATGAATTTTTAAACAAAATGAAATATTGGGACGCGCTTAACTCATATCTAGTTATGGCTTTGCATGCACACACTCCTCACAATCAGTCACTCCCCTCGGTTTCATATCTGGACTAGCGATGATGTGCTAGTATTTTTCACTCGAAACCAAACAATGAATCACATTATCATAGGCTTGCATATTGATCACATCTCCACCTACTAACACAACTAAAACGCACAAATCAAAAGGTCTTTTAAGGGTTGTAATATAGGCTAGGGTTACGGGTATGGATAAGAATTTTTAAAGTGGCTAAAGGTGAGTGGAATTCAACTAATGAAACTACAAATCAATCTAAAACTTTCAAATCTCTACTATGGGTATAAATGATCCATCAACACTAAAGTTCTTATTTCTTCAAACTATCAAATGAAACTTGAGTTAAACTGACCTAATAACATCTTTTATTGCAGCTCAAACTAATACTCAAAACCTTTGGGCAAATGTTGACCCAATACTATTTTTGTATTTCTTTTTCATTCAAAATTGTTTTTAATTGCAACCGCAACTACAACAATCTAAGTTAATTGAATTCCAATCACGGGTTTAAAAAGAAAAGGCTAAAAGGTGAATGGGTTAATGTTGTGGGTTTTGTCAAAAGAAAAGGTATAGGCTTAGAATGGGCATCTACTGGATATTAACGGGTAAAGGCATAAAAATGGCTAAAAATAAAAAGGTTTCTCCTAATGCCTTTATCATTTTTGTGCAATCAATTGGTTCAAGGTCTCAACATGTATTAACAATATGCAAGTTCTAAAATGTGAAACAAAGTGGCTAAACACTCAAACAAGAGAATATGTATGTTAATTTGGCTCAAAGTCTCACAGAAATGGTGGAAAATAGGTTACCGACATGTGCATGCAAACCGTCACCTTCTACTTTTTTACTCCAAATTCCAACATTTCCAATTTATTATATATATATATATATATATATATATATATATATTTTAAACATTTGTTGGAAAACTTAATCAAGTAACTTAATGAATTAACCATGACCAAAGACCTCTACCAAACACTTTGCAAAACAATTTTCAGAAAAATTTGTATGGTTTCCAAGATTTCCCACATCCCCACACTTGAACCTTGCATTGTTCCAATGTAAATAGTTATGAAATATAAAAGTGCGGTTAGTGGTGCCAAACAAATCTAACACTCAACCTCCAAAATTCAAGACGTAAATTCCCAGACCATAAACATCAACCCAAGCATCACCCAAGTTCTCACCAAAACAAACACAAAACAAAATAACAAAACAACCTAAAACACACAAAGCACACCAAAACAATTAAATAAAATAGTTCAAATTTTGCAAGAAAGAAGTAAAAGTACGTGGACCTGTTCGACATGCTCAACAACATCAGGCAAAGCTGTCCTAACTGTTCTGTTCCTCATCATCATCATCATCATCATCATCATCATCATCATCATCATCATCATCTTCCTCCTCATCATCATCGGCATCATCATTTCCTGGCTTGTAAGGCCAGTATGCTTCCGGCCTAGCATCATATGGCTCCTGCTGTAACGGTTGACCAAAAACTGACTCATATATTGATCGAGTCATATCTCTCATATTATTCAGACCTCCTTGAGCCGCTCCACTCGCGCCTTGCCCACTTGCATCCGATGTCGGGTACGGCGCCACCCACTCAGAATGATGACTCTATGGGTAGCGCTGGTATGTATCACCCATGTCGTAAGGATTCAAAGATTCCCAATCAGTAGGGGCTGGATGTGAAGAATATGGTACCCCCTAATGGTAATCATTGTAGTGGCGCACTTCTTCGTTGTCCCTAAAATTCCTATTTATTTCCTCCTCTTGGGCCCACTTCATCCCCCTTCTATATCTCCTATCTTCCTCCAGATTCTGTATTTGCCTATCAAACATTAAACGCGAGGCCTCCTCTCAATTAGGATAATTTATCGGGCGAGCCTGCTCTATTACTTCCGTGAAGGATTGATTGTAATCAGCACCATACCCAAATCTGTGCTCGAACCCATAACCTGCACCACTTGTCCCTATATTTGGTCCTGTGGGATCAACATCTTCATCTTCCAAGTTCATTTCTTCCTCTTCCGACACATCACTTCTCAATTCCTCCAAAAACCTCGCAGTGGTGGTATCAGTCAACACATGAGTTCTTGCTGTCAACTCATATCTCCAACTTCCTTGTTGCAAAGACTTTATGGTGTAAGGTTTATGCTTGATTTTTAACACCGCTGGTCTTCGTGGCAATACCTTTGCCCATTTAAGGAAATTTGATAACAACCGACAATGAGGAATAACCATCCTTTCTCTTTCTTCACGTGACTCCCAAATATTCCACATGAATAAATGTTTAGATGACATAATTGGGGAACCCGCCAATAGTGCATGTAGAACCATAACTTCATAGAAACGCACCTTGGCCTTATCCTCCGTTCTCAGGACCACGTTCAATGTTACAAATATCAACAACAACTTGGGAAGTGGCTTCAACATATCTCTTCTCAATACTAACCGGAATACATCACAACCATCTTCCACCACAAAAAAAGGTTCTTATCATGTTTTCCCATATTGTTTCACGGATCACGTGAGCCTTCAACTTATCATCAGATATATACTCATAAGGTTCATTATTCTCTGCTCCAGAGTCAAAGTGGGCAATCTTGTCAATAGTCTGAAATGACAAGTCTGCTTGTTTCCCATTCACTGTACCCCTCAAAATTGTCGTTTGGGGCGGGTTATTTCCTTCAATTCGTTGAAGGGTCGCCATCCACTCCAGAATTACTTCACCATACACATCATCAATCCCATCATAATGGAAAGCAAGACTCTCTACCCAACCAAGCCGTCGAAAACAGTTAACAACTCCATATCTCTCGAAATCCGGCTCATGAATCTGCTTTTCACATGCAAATAACGATTCAAATCCACCAGCCGGGTTTTTCACCTTGTCCATATATAAATCCTTCTGCTGCGGATATGGGAAAGATGATAATATCACCGGTTTCTTCCATATTGCGGGTCCAAGTTCCTCTTTAGATTCATGGGCACTCTCTTCCTCACTTCTTTCGTGCAGAACAACAGTGTTTCGTGCCCTCTTTGACCTACTCCGTGATGATGACTCACCCACTTTTTCTTTACCCTTGTGAGACTCTTTCGTTCTGACCATTGTTCCTACAATTTCACCAAGCACACATAAATTAAAGAATTCACTAAGAATCAAACTTGTAACAATTCTTCATTAATATTTCTAATTGAATTCACTCCATATTAACTTTTTATCATGTGAAAACAAAATTTCTGCTATTTTCATCAAAACAAGTTTACATGTTGTTTTAAAATTTCAAAATTTCTTCCAAAATCTTAATCAAGTCCTATTCAATTAGTCACTAACACAATTATTTCCAATTCTTCAACAATGGCATCATTCAATCTATGAATTCTTACTTAAATCATCCCTCCCAAAGTACACAACAACACAACTACAATGTAACATCAATTCTTATTCGAAAATATACCTTCAAATAATCAAGAATTGTAATACAAACGTACCTTTTGGGTTTAGATGATGAAATCTCAAAGAGTGACGATTATTCCATCCACTACACACAAAATCCCCAAAAATTACGAAACCCTAGAATTTCGGGTCTCTTGAATATGGTTGATTCGTTGAATTCCGCTTGGTAGGGTTTACTCCTCTTGCAAAGTTATGCAAAAACCCTCAACCAATTTTTGATTTTTATGAAAATATGGTAGATTAAGGAAGGAAGAAGATGAAGATAAATGGAGGTTTTTAGAGAAAAAGATGGAAGAGAAGGGAGGGAAGATAGGTGATAATGAAGAAAGAAGGAAGAGAAAAAGGGTTAAAAAAAGTTTTTTTTTCAGACTTACCTGCTGTCGGACGACTCTTTCACGCAAAATCCCGTTCCAGCGTAAGCTTACGCTGAGGGGGCGTAGCCTTACGCTGACCCTCTGATGGTTCTGTTCGCAAATCGTATTCGGCGTAGCCTTATGCTGAACCAGCGTAGCCTTACGCTGACCTGCTTTTGGTCCTTTTTCCAGCTCCCCACTTGAATGTGTTTCGTCCCTAAAACACCGACATCCGCTGTAACCTCATACTTTCCGGCTTCCTTTGATTCTTGCACAAAATTAAACTAAAATTAGCTAAACGGAGAAAAATTATAAAACATAATTTACTTAAAAACATCACATAAGCCGGGTTACCTCCCGGTTAGCGCTAAGTTTATTGTCCTCAGCCCGACACTTCTTCATGGTGTTACTCATGCTCATTCGTCACCAAGCTCAATAAGAATGCTTCTACTTGGTTTGTTGGCCCATTGATCTCGTTGAGTTCGAGATATGGCTTCAATCGGTGACCATTCACAACTTGCCTCAAGTGATCCTCACAATCTTCAATCTCTATATCTCCATAGTTGCCAACTCGTGTGATAAAAAATGGTCCTGTGCACTTGCTTTTCAATTTCCCTGGAAAGAACTTCAACCTTGAATTATAAAGCCAAACTCTTTAGCCCACTTCAAACTCCTTCTTTCGAAGCTTGGCATCATGAACCGCCTTCATCTTGTTCTTGTAAGCGGATGCACAATCATATGCCTCATTTCTCAATTCTTCTAATTCATTTAGACTCAACTTCCTTTCTTTTCCTGCAACATCATAATCCACATTAACCTATTTGATCGCCCAAAACGCCCGGTAAGCTAACTCTACCGGTAAATGACAATCTTTTCCATAAACCAACCGGTACGGGGTCGTGCCAATAGGGGTTTTATAAGCCGTTCGGTAAGCCCATAAAGCATCGGTCAATTTGGTTGACCATTCCTTTCGGTCCGCCCGGACGATTTTTTGTAAAATATCTTTTATTTGCCTATTAGACACTTCCACTTGTCCGCTTGTTTGTGGGTGGTAGGGAGTTGCTATTCTATGATCCACGCCATACCGTTTTAGTAATTTGCCAAATTTAAAGTTTTTGAAATGAGATCCCCCATCACTT